>PVKZ01004196.1:0-93410 GCA_004027375.1 Macroglossus sobrinus | reverse complement strand
AAAGAAAGAAAGAAAGAAAGAAAGAAAGAAAGAAAGAAAGAAAGAAAGAAAGAAAGAAAGAAAGAAAGAAAGAAAGAAAGAAAGAAAGAAAAAGAAAAAGACTAATAGAATTGGGCTTTCATTATGTTCCTAGATTTATTTCCTGTCCACACAAATCCATATCAATGTAGAGTAAACTTTGGGCTGTATAATAAGGGGAAAAAATAACTCATCTCTTTATTTTTACTAGGAATTCAAAGGTAACCAAATGTTGAAAACTAACACATTTTGAAAATTTGTTTGACATGAAGAAATGAAAACAGTACCAAAAGAATGTGATGTAGGTCTCCTCTAAAAACATATTATCTTGAGCTTCACAGCAAAAAAGGTTTGCTTCTCTTCCTTCATTCTGTATTTTGGTCAAAGACATTACTATAAGGAAACATCTCTCTTTGTTAATTTCAGATACATCCTTCATTTGAGATTCCCTGAGATCATTAATTAAAACTTTTTCTTTTTGCATTTTTTTCTTGTATTCTAAATCTCTCAGTTTACCTACTTTATGGAATAGGTAAGGGTCTTAAACACTAGATCCTCAAGACAATATAGATATAACTGGTCATAAATAAAGAGATTACATATTAATACTTAAAATATAATAAATCACATATGTGGAGAGAAAGTTCAGAGGTAGAAGAAAAAGGAGATGGAGATCAGAATTTCAAATTTGCCTTTAAAGCCTGAGCTTCTCAGCTGTCTCTTCCTGGGCCAAGCTTCACTACTGCTGTTGGTGGAAAATCCAGCAGTTTTTTGTTTTGTTTTGTTTTGTTTTAGAGAAAAGTTACTTCAGACTTTTTGTTCTGGAAGTCCTCTCATTCCACACCAGAACTCCCACCACTCTCTACCTGAGCCCCTCCCCCAAATCTGGCCAATGAAAACTTTTCCTTCATGTCTATAGCCAAAACTATTCATTTAACAACATAACTCTTACCATTTGCAGTTTCTACAAACTGTTTTTGTCTTGCTAAATGTTGGATTTTTTTTGGCTTATTTTTTAATTAAGGGAGCTATTTCCTTATAATTTCCACTTGAATAATTATCAAAAAGAGGAAACATACATCTAATAACTCTACAAGTCTAGTGATGCACTCTTTTTTAGTGCCTTTAATGTATATTTCACTCCCTTCCATCCCCTCTGCTGCTTCCTCTAATCAGTCCTCCTCCTCTCTCATCAGCCATTTGTCTCCTTGCCTTCAAGTATTACTCTGCTCCAGCCCATCCTCCATTATTTATTATTCATATAGGTACACAGCATTTAAATTTATTTTCAATATTTCTTTCAAGTGATCGTTATATTGCCTTGCTTCAAAAACTTTGGCAAAAATAAAAGTATAGAAGCATATTAAGAATAAGCAAAAAAGACCTTATGCAACTTCTATAAACTTAGTTAAGGTGTCATGGAGGTCTGGGCATGAAAATGCTGAGTTGAGTAAAGGTGCTGGCTTGAAGTAACTAGGAAAGCAGAAGCTAAGAGTTTAAGACAAGACTCAATGTCCAAATTCATGTAAGGAGTTCATGATACAGACACCAGTTAGCTATGTAATTCTTATAAGATGTAGTGGAGCCCATTTATCTGGCTAGATATAGGGATGGGTAGATAATTCTCTAGCAGTTTCATGCAGTGGCAGTAGGGCTTTGGCTCTCAGTTTACTGTTAGAATTAGGACTCATGGTTGGTGACCAAAACTTAACAGTAGCTTAAGCAAAAAGAACAATTTACTTTCTTGCAAAAATGAGAAATGATTGAGAGTGTGGTTAAATCTCCAGGGAAAAATTGGCAATTTGAACTTCAATCCCACCATCTTTCTCTTTTCTTTTCTCTCCACTCTGTCCTTTGCCTTTTCCTACTTTTCCCTCTTTCTTTCTTTCTTTCTTTCTTTCTTTCTTTCTTTCTTTCTTTCTTTCTTTCTTTCTTTCTTTCTTTCTTTCTTTCTTTCTCTCTCTCTCTCTTCTGCTTTTCTCAATATCTTAGTTGTCACACTTTTTTCATTTACATATAAAACATTTTAATCAAAACAAATTTATTTTTCATATTTCATAGATTTACACAGAAAGGGCTTCTCTCTCTCTCTTCATTTCTAAATTTCATTTCTAAGGTCTTAGAGAAAGATTCTGAGAGTTCTGAAAATTATAGTTGAAAATTAAATTGTTTAGTGAGCGAACAGAAGAATAATATAATTGGCAGCTTTTACTAAGTCATGTGGTCACAGTTGAAGGAGGAGCAGCTCTTAAAAGAAAGGAGTGCTGGTTCTGTATGATGGAGAGCCAGGTTTGCAAATTACAAGAATGTTGTTCTATTAAGAGGAAGAATGACCACAACTGATGTCAACTTTATTTAAGTAGGGCTTACAGAATAGTCGTGATTCTTAGGGCACAGGAGTTCAGGTATTGTCACCAGGTATTGTCATCAGGTATTGTTCTTCTATTGACGGCAATGAGGAAAACTTAAAACAACAGTGTAATGTCTACACTGTGGCATGTTTACTCAGGTCTAGAAGGCCAAGTTAATGTCAAGCCTTTCAGGTAAAAACTGGTACAGTCTTACAAAGCCTTTTCATACCTACCTGAATTGATCTGACTTTGGAAGAAAGAGTGAAGTAGGAAAATGTAAATTTTGTTACTTTATTTATTTCTTCAGTAAATACCTATTAAGTGAATTTATATGTGTTAAGCTGTGTTTGGGGCAGTGAGTACACTGTAGTCAATGAGACAGATGCTCTTATGGCCCACAGCTGCTTAGAAGATAGTTTTAGCATGCTTCATTTCCCCAAACTCTGCTCTTACAATGCAATGTTAAGTAGAAAATTTCTATAGAACTGCTCCTTTCCTACACAGATACTCATTTGAACAGATCCTAACACCGTGTCAAATATGTTGAATCTTCATAGAAACATCTCCACAACTAGAGTTTTAGTCTGTGGTTTATGGATAAGTAACAAATTTTAAAACTACACCCTGACAAGTCACATTTTTAGATACATGAAAATGGCGTTAGTATGTTTATAAATTGTTTTATTTAATTAATCAAAGTAGTTTTTTTTTTCTTTTTACTATCTTCAATAGGCTTTCTTCTTTTTATCTATATCTTTTTAAATGTCATCTGCATTATTTCCCTGTTTGAAAATTAAAATTCTCTCTTCATTGTTCTTGATGTACAAAAAGAATACCGGAACTTTATTCTTTACTTCTACCTCATGTCTGCAATTCAGATGGCTTTTAAAGATATTGGTTGCATAGCCCATGAGGTTAGGATTCTGCTAAGAAATTTAACCAGGAAAAAAACTTGAATATAAAACGCATAATTAAGTCATTTAAAAAATTTATTTTAGGTAAAATAGAAAAAAATTATTGACCTATTTATTATAAGATGTATTTGAGAAAATGGTACCCATTTTACTATAATTTTTAAAATATAAACATTCTCTTCAGTGTTTAATTTAAATACAGTGTATGTAGTCATGTTGAGTTTGTCTTCTAAAAGTAGCCTATTTTTGATGCAGCTTTCTTCATGATTCTAGTCTTCCAGGAAAAGTTTTGAGAAGAAAAAAGCATAGAACTATAGGTAAAATATATTTATTTATTAACATCATTAAGATATGTTTAAAATGTGAATAAGGTAAAATTAAAAAGCCATACTCTGTAAATACAAATTAATGCTGCCTGATATTGAAATTGAGATTTATAGAACCCTAGACAGTCATTTTAAGTTAAAAAAAATTTAACAAAACAAAACAAACAACAACAAAAACTTTCTAAACAAATGTTTTAAAAAATTCTTTAAGGTCTCAATTACTACTTTGGAAATAGAGGTTCGTAATATCTTTCCTACTCCCATAAGAATTTTAGAAAAATTAAGTGAATATATACGAAGGTACTTTGCAAACATTATTGTTATGATATGTAGGTCTATTCTATAGTTATAAGTGCTGTAAACTTTTTATTACAAAGACTATGGGTCAGTGGCTCCATGAGATTTTTCTATGGTACCTGTCATATTATAAGTTTTCAAATGGATACACCATCATAATAATGACCAGTAGAATCAGTATTTGTATGTGTGTGGGTATATATTTTTATGTGTATTATATATAGATGTTAAGTAGCAAGACACATAAAAAAGATGCATTTTATGTATATTATTTTATCAGGCAATAACATCTATAAATATTTCAAACACAGAATTCAGCCTTCCTCATCTTATAACAACAACCACAACTTTTACTTAAGCAAAGTAGAACTTAACATATATTTGTAACACCAATAAATACATCAATGCAAATAGAAATACTAGGGAATATCAAAAGATATTGGCTCCAAAAAGAGATAATTAAATGCTCTGAAAGACAGTACATGTGAATACATGAAATAAAAGTGTATGAAAGCTAAAACAAGTGTTAGACTTCCTCCAAACTTGAGATAATAGGACAACCTAATAGAGACTATTAAAAAGATGACTTTTAAAACTGTAAATACACAAAAAAATGAAGAAATTGAAACAAGATATAATAGCAATTTCATTCAAATATGACAAAAGAGCACATATAGCTCTCAAATAATTAAGTATAGCTTCAATAAAAAGTTATTAAGGTCAACAACTAAAATAAAGTAGTAGACTGTAAAACCAAGTATTTAAAAAATGTCAATATAGGAAAAGGCAGAGAAAGAATAAAGTAAGTATAGTATAAACCAAAGTAAATATGAAAAGAAAACTACAATAATGTAAGTGAACTTAATTTACCTTTTTTAAAAAAAATTGTCTTTATTGAAATACAATAGACAATTAGTTGCTTGTATTTACATTGTACAATTCAATGAGGGTTTTTTTCACTTATAGTTGGCATACAATGATATACCAATTTCAGTTGTATAGCATAGTGATCAGATATCCACATAACGTTCAAAGTGATCACTCCACTAAATCCAGTACCCCTCTTCCTCCTTACATACTTATTACATTATTAACTATTTTTCCCATGATATATTCCACATCTCTATGTCTACTCTGCAACTATCCATCTATACTTCTTAATCTCTTTGCCTTTTTTTGTTGCCCTCCCATCCAGTATCCATCTAAATATTCTCTGTATCTCTGACTTTATTTCTACTTTTGTTGTTGTTGTTGATTTTGTTCTTTAAATTCTACATGTATGTGAAATTATGCAATATTTGTCATACTCTTTCTGACCCATTTAATTCAGTGCAATACCCTCTAGGTCCATCAAGGCAATATTTTTTTTTTCATCCTTTCCCTTTTAGTTTCTGTGTGTCTTTTAACCTGTAGTAAGTCTTTTGTAGGCAGCATATGTAGGGGGTCTTGTTTTCTTATCCATTCAGCCACTCTATCTTTTGGTTGGAGCACTTATTTTTTTTTCCATTTTAGGTACTTATTGATATAAATGTAGTTATTATCATTCTTTATTCCTGTTTTTATACATGTTTTTTTTTTCCTCTTAAAGAAGTCCTCTAACATCCTGTAATACTGGCTTGGTGATAATAAATTCCTTTAGCTTATTTTTGTCTGGGAAGCTCTTTATCTGTCTTTCAACTCAAAATGATATCTTTCCTGGATGAAATATTCTTGGTTGTAGATCCTGGGTCTTCATCACATTGAATATTTTGTGCCAAGCCCTTCTGTCAGTTGCCACTCTTATGGGTGCTCTCTTTTAGGTAACTAACTGCTTTTCTATTTTCTCTTTATATTTAACCTTTGGCATTTTAATTATGATGAGTCTTAGTGTGGACCTCTTTAGGTTACTGGGTTTGGAGATTCTTTCAGCTTCCTGGGGTCAGATGTCTATTTCCTTCACCAAGTTAGGGAAGTTTTGCATTATTATTTCATCAAATAACTCTTCAGCTTCTTGTTCTCCTTCTTCAGATACTCCTGATATGTTTACCTGTAATAGTGTTCCATAGGCTCCTTATATTATTATTATAGTCTTGGCTTCTTTTTTTTTTGCCATCGTGATTGAGTATTCTTGGCTTCCCCATGTGGTTTGATCCTCTTCTTTATCCACTCTGTTGATTCCTTCTAATATACTGTTTATTTCAGTTAATGTGTTCTTCATTTATGACTGATTCCCTTTTATGGTTTCCATTTCCATTTTTATGTTTTCTACCTGTTAAAGTTCTCACTGAATTCATCTACACTTTCTCTAAGTTCATTGGTCATCTTTATAACCAGTGTTTTGAATTCTGCATCTGTTAGCTTGCTTGACTTCATTATTTCTGGACCTCTGTTCTGTTCTCTCATATGATTTTTGCTTCTTTGTCTTCCCATTTTGGCTGACTTTCTGTGTCTGTTTCTATGTACTAAGCAAAGCTCCTAAATCTCCCATTTTTATTAGTGTGAACTTGTGTAGTAGGTGTCCAGTGGCATAGTCCTAAGAGGGGTTCAGCTGCAGGCAAAATTTAGCCCAAGCCTCTGGGGTCACCTGTTAATTCAGTAAATAATCCACAGGTACTATGCTTATAGTGGCCTCATATGGCCACACAAGAAACTGAGGCCAACTGCCATCATGTAAGTCTAAGCACTGCTCAGCAAAGAGCATCTGACTCACTGAGGATACACCTGAATGTGGCTTGGTTGGTGCTGTGAGTTGGAGGAGGAGGAGTTTCAGGGAATCCTCTGGACTGAGCTACCTCTGTTATCCAGTTTGATTACATCCCTGCTATGGCGGCAATGAGTCTGTGCATTGGAAAGAGGGAGGGCTCAATAGAGGAACAATAGATACTGCCGGCACTTGTGTACAGAGTAAGTCTCACCTTAGCCCTTGGTTCAACAATTCAGTGTCCTTTTGTAAATTCCTGTTGCCTCCTGCACAGCTGAACTGGCACTGATGCTCAGGGAGCAGGTCCATCACTGTGAAAGTCCACTCACAGACATGACCCCTTTAAGAAGAGTCCGCAGTGTCCATGTCTGCAAGTGGACTTTCATGGCACTTGCTGCTGCCTCTGCCACATCCTCAGTCTTACTCAGCCACTTGAAAACAGGTTGCACCACGTCATCACCCTGTCTTACCTTCTGCTGTTGCAGGGTGGTTATTGGATTTCTGCCTAGTTATATGACTTGTTCATCTAGATCCCAGGTGATTTTTCCTTGCTGTTTGCTCCTTGTTTCTGTCACAACTTTGATTTGCTCACCCTGTATCAACTATGCCATTTTTTTCTGCCAGCTTAATTTGCTTTTTGAAAGGTTGGTCTTTATTTTGTTTAAGGAACTAAATATCACTTAAATTCTAATTATGAAAGACACATCAGGATGACAGCAGAAACATAGTGAGATGAGAGACATCCCTGGATCTTTCCCCTTGAAACAACAATAAAACTAAACAATAACAACAACAAAACTCAACAACAACAACAACGCCAAACTGCCACCAGCACATCTAAGCATGGGATCTATGCATAAGAGCTACCACAGGTCAGAACCCCAGGTGTCTGGCAGTGGACTGGGAGAAATAAAGAAGCTGCCTCTCTCAGCTTCTGGAGCTCCCTGCAGGACCAGGAAGAGGGGAGAAGGTTCAACAACTTCCTGAATAGCCCTGCCTGAAACTGCTGTGAGTTCCACACAGCCCGCAATAGGGCTGAGGCATCAGGGCAGAAAGCAGAGAAGTGGGAACAACAGAGAAGCAACAGTTGATTATTAGCAGCAATGGTTGCAAATCGTGAGGCTGAGCCACAGCTCCCATTCTCGAACCCAAAGGGTCCCTCCCTCAATATCCTCTGAAATCAAACAGTGCTGAACACCAGGGAAATCTGATAAAATGCTACCAAAACTGTCGCAAACAAAGACAGGGATTGAACTGAGGGTAGAGAGCATAATTAAATATCTATCAGAAAATAAAAAGGCATGTTTAAGTGTTTATATCAAGCAGGGATTGAAGAGACTTAGCTGTCACCTACTAGAAACTAAAAGAAAAGTGCCTTTTCAGCAGGCAAAGGAGAGAACTTTATATAATAAATCTTTCTGGAAAAAAAAATAGAATACATTTACATTAATGCCCAGGTGGAGAAATAAGTCTATTAAACACCATAAACAACCTTGGTGACAAGTCATCTCAGAAAGAAAGAAGAAAATCTCCCCCAAAATAAGCTTAGAGACATAGAAATATTCATCTAAAATGACAGAGACTTCAGGATGGTTCTTCTGAAAAAAATCTCAGTGAATTCTGAAATGAGTCATATCAACAATTTCAGGAATTAAAAAAGCACCTAGATTAGCAAAATTAGTTCTTTAGTAAGGAGATAGAAACCCTCCAAAAGAACCAAATAGAACTTCTGGAGATGAAAAACACACTGCAAGAGTTAAAAAAAATGAAATAGCAAGCTTGGGAAATAGAGTCGACCAAATGGAGGAAAGGATCAGTGATATCACAGACAGAAATCTGGAAATAAATCAGAAGAAAGAAGAGAGAAAATGAATAAAAAATAATGAAAGAGAAATACAAGAACTAGCTGATACCATCAGGAGAGGAAACATAAGAATAATGGGCATTACTGGAGGCAAGGAAAAGGAGCAGGGACTACAAAACATTTTCAGACAATAGTGGATGAGAATTTCCCAAATCTAAGGAATGAGCTGTAGAGCAAGGGATCCAAGAAGTTAACAGAACACCCAATTATCTCAACCCAAAAAGACCTTCACCAAAACACATTGTATTAAAATTATCAAAAATAAATGACAAAGAAAGAAATCTCAGCACAGCGAGGGAGAAGAAGATGGTAACCTATAAAGAAAAAAAAAATTAGATTATTATCAAATTTCTAAGCACTAACCTTATAAGCCAGAAAGGAGTAGAATCATATATTCAAACTATTAAATGAAAGGAAATACCAGCCAAGAATAATGTATCCACCTAAGCTCTCCTATAGATATGAAGAAGTAAAGACCTTTCCAAATATACAAAAATTGAGGGAATTCTCCATATGAGGCCTGCATTACAGGAAATACTGAAAAGGGTCAGCTCACCTAAAACAAAATGACAAAACAAACAACAACAATAAGAACAACAAACCCACACGTAACTAGAAGTAAGGAAATGAGCAGGCAGTTAGAAGCAAAGAGAAGTTCAACTTTTATTAAGAACCGAGCATTATAAGCTTGAACAATAAGAAGAGATTTGCTATAGCAAGATAGTTAATGGATGTTCAGCATATATAGGGACAAATTGAGACTATAGTGACTGAAAAAGAGAGAATTCTAAGATCCAAAGATTTAAATTCTCAAAGGGGAAAGGAGATAAGGCACACGCAAAATATAGACAACTGCGTATGTATGTATGTACACACACACACACAAACACACACACACGTGCACACACACCCATGCATACATATAAGTATCCTTTACATATTCTTCATGGTAACCACATGCCAAAGATTCAGAACTAAAGTATATAACATAAAACAAGAAGGACCAGAGGAAAAATTCACCAACCCTCCCCCCTCCCTGCAAAAAAAGACACACAAGGAGAAGAAAGCAATGAAAACACCGAGCTACCAGAAAGCAAAACATAAAATGGATATAGAAAAACCTCATGTTTCAATAATCATCCTAAATATAAATGGATTGAACTCACCAATAAAAAGGCACAGATTGCAGGTTGGATCAGAAAACAAAACTCAATCGTATGCTGCCTCCAGTAGACACATTTCAGTTTCAAAAACAAATATAGATTCAAAGTGAAAGAGTGGAAATTGATATTTCAAGCAAATGGCAATCAGAAAAAATTTGTAGTAGCAGTACTAACATCAGATAAAATAGACTTCAAAATAAAAAAGGTAAAGAAAGATACTGAGGGACACTTCATAATGATAAAGGGAATCATGCACCAAGAAGACATAATACTTATTAAAATCTGTGCTCCCAATCAAGAAGCCCCAAATTAAAGCAATCACTAACAGAACTAAAGGGAGAAACACACCAAAATACTATCGTAATAGAGGACCTAAATACCCCACTGTCAGATATGGACAGATGATTCAAACAGAAAATCAATAAGGAAATGACATCCTTAAATGATACATTAGACCAACTGGATATAATTGACATTTACAGAGCTTTCCATCCCAAAAGAGCTGTGTATACATTCTCTAGTGCACATTGAACATTCTCAAGGATTGACCACATACTAGGACACAGAGATAGCCTCAACCAATATAAGAGGGTTAAAATCATACCAACCATATTCTCTGATCATAATGCTTTGAAACTACAGATCCACTGCAGAAAGAAATCAGGAAGAACCACAAATACATGGGAATTAAACAACATGCTACTGAAGAATAACTGAGTCAGAAAAGAAATAAAAAGAGAGATCAAGAGATATATAGAAACAAATGATAATGATAGTACAACGAATTAAAACTTAAGAGACTCAGCAAAAGCAGTAGTAAGAGGAAAGTTCATATCATTACAGTCCTATCTGAAAAAAAAAACAAGAACAAGCCCTAAAAACAATCTAACACTTCACCTTTAAAAACTAGAAAAAGAACAAATGATGCCTAAAGTCTGCAGAAGAAAAGAAATAATCAAAATTAGAGCAGAACTAAATAAAATTAAACGACAAAAATAAAAGAAAAAAAAAGAAATGCAACAAAGTGCTAGTTGTTTGAGAAGTTTAATAAAATTGACAAAACCTCAACCAGACTATTAAATTAAAAAGAAAAAGGACATGAATAAGCAAAATCAGAGATGAAAGAGGAGAAATTAAGGCAGACACCACAGAAATACACCAAATTTAATAACCTAGAAGAAATGGACCAGTATTTAGAAATATACACCCTTCCTAGACTGAATCAAGAACTGAAAAATTTAAAGAGACCGATCAGCAGTGTGGAAAGTGAAACAATCATCGATAACCTACAAAAAGTAGAAGTACAGGACCAGATAGCTTCACCAGTGAATTCAAAGATTTAATACCTATTCTCCTCAAACTCTTCCAAAAATTCAAGAGGAGACAATACTTCCTAATTCATTTTATAAGGCCAATATTACCCTGATACCAAAACTTGGTAAAGATAACACAAAATAAAAAAAACACAGATCAATATCTCTCATGAACACAGATGCAAAAATATTAAATAAGATACTAGCAAACCCAATACAGCAACGTATTAAAAAGATTATACACCATGATCAAGCGGATTTGCCTGAGCCCGCTGGCTAAGATGGAACAGTTCCCAAGGTGGGGAGTGAGGATTGAGAAAAAAAGAGAAAGAGAGAAGATAGATAGAGAGGGAGACAGAGAAATAGAGTCTGGAGGGCGAACAGTGAATACTGAGCCGCGAGTTTATTTAACACAGCATATATATATATACCCTTGGAGAAGCAACACCCACACGTATGCAAATGATCGCTGACCTTTACATAAGTTCTTGCAAAGCATCCTTGTTCCTGTTTTTGTCTCTTATTCCCTGGGGCAAGAAACATTAAACATTAAGCCAAACCTCCTCCTTCAGTAAACAAGCCCTGCTCTGCAAACTTCTAGCTTGCAGGCAACTCCAACCCTGTCTGCAGGGCATTCATCAAGAATGGCTCCCAACAGGGCTTCATCCCAGAGGCACAGGGATGGTTCAACATACACAAATTGATTAATGTGATATACCACATGAACAAATTAAAAAATAAAAATCATATGATCATTTCAATAGATGCAGAAAAAGCCTTCGACAAGATACAGCATCCATTTATGATCAAAACAATTTACAAAATCGGTACAGAAGGAAGCATAATAAAGGCCATAATGACAAACCTTCAGCTAACATCTTACTTAATGATGAAAACCTAAAAACCTTCCCTCTAAGATAAGAAACAAGGCAAGTCTGTCCACTATTGCCATTGTTATTTAATATAACAATGGAGGACCTAGAAAGTGCAATCAGGGAAGAGAAAGAGATAAAAGGCATCCAAATAGGAAACAAAGAAGTCAAACTGTCACTATTTGTGGATGACATAATTCTCTATGTAGAAAACCCTAAAGACCCCACAAGAAAACTACCAGAAATAATAAGCAAATACAGTAAAGTTTCTGCATACAATATCAATGTTCAAAAATCCATAGCTTACCTATACTCTAAAAATGAAGTGTCAGACAAAAAGTAGAAAAATAGTTTCTTTTGTAATTATAATAAAAAATAAAATATCTAGGAAAAAATATAATGAAATGTGTGAAAGACCTTTATAATGAAAACTCTAAGACCCTATACAAAGAAATAAAAGAAGATATAAAGAAATGGAAAGATATTCTGTGTTTTTGGATTGGAAGAATCAACAAACTTAAAATGACCTTGTTACCTAAAACATTATACAGATTTAGTGCAATCCTCTTCAAAATTCCATTGGCATTTTTTAAAGAAATAGAACAAAAATTTTCAGATTTGTATGGAAGCATAAGAGACCTCAGATTGGCAAATCCTTGTGAGAAAAAAGAATGAGACTGGAGGCATCACTCTGCCTGACTTCAAATTATGCTACAAAGTGACAGTAATCAAAACAGCATAGTATAGGAAGAAAAATAGACACACAGATCTGTGGAACAGAATTGAGGCCCAGAAGTAAACCTATGTTTATATGGGCAAATATTTTGACAAAAAAGACAAAAACCTACAGTGGAAAAAGAAAAGCCTCTTTAAAAAATGGTGCTGGGAAAACTAGAAAGCCACCTGCAAAAGAATCAAACTAGACTGTTGTCTATCACCACTGCACTCCAAAATTAACTCAAAATGGATTAAGGACCCAAATATAAGACCTGAAATAATAAAACATGTAGAAGAAAACATAGGAACGAAACTCAAGAACCTTGGGCTTAACAAGGATTTTATGAATTTGACCTCAAAGGCAAGGGAAGTAAGAACAAAAATTAATGAATGAGACTACATCAAACTAAAAAGCTGCTCAGCAAAAGAAACCATCAACAAGGTAAAGAGACAACCATTCGAATGGGAAAATATATCTGCAAGCAATGCCTCTGATAAGGGCCTAATGTCTAAAATATACAAAGAACTCATATAACTTATTAACAACAACAACAAATGATCCAATAAAAAAAAATGGGCAGAGGATCTGAACACTCACTTCTCCCTAGAAGACATATCAATGGCCGAATAATATATAAAAAGATGCTCAAGATAACTAGTTCTTAAGGAAATGCAAATCAAAACCACAATGAGATACAGTCCCACACTTGGTAGAATAGCTATAATCAACAGGACTAGTAATAATAAATGTTGGAGAGGATGCGGAGAAAAAGGAATCCTCACACACTGCTGGTGGGACTCCAAATTGGTACAGCTGTTATGGAAAACAGTATGGAGGTTCCTCAAAAAACTAAGAATTTATCTACCATATGATCCAGCAATCCCTCTGCTGGGTATTTACCCCAAAGACTTGAAAACTATACCCCAAAAGATATGCATACTGATGTTCATAACAGCATTATTCACAGTGGCCAGGACATAAAAGCAAGCAAAGTGTCCTATGATAGATGAATGGATAAAAAGTTGTGGTACATAAATACAATGGAGTATTACTAAGCCATAAGAAGAGATGAAATACTGCCATTTGTGACAGCATGGATGTCAATCATGTTAAGCAAAATAAGCCAGACAGAAAAGTTGAAAACCACATATTTCTTATATATGGAATACAAACCTAAAAGCAACAAATGAACAGGATAAAAAACAGAGACTCATGGACCTGGAAAATAGACTGGTAATTATTAGACTGTGTGGGGGAGATGTGAGAAGAGAGGTAGTTGGGGTAAAAGGGGTCAAATATGTGGTGACATTAAAGAATAAATAAATTTAAATAAATTTTTAAAAGTAGAAAAAAATGAAAGACACACTTAATGCATAAAGGTCTTGAAAGTTTGGAAGAAAAATGAAACAAAATTATATACTAGGTATTTTTTCAACAAAATAGGATTGTCACATGAACTACAGGATGGTCAATTAAATTTTAATTTTAGATAAACAATATTTTTATTTTAATATTTCTCAAATATTTCATGGGACAAACTTATACTAAAAAGCTAAAATATCTTCATTGTTTAACTGGAATTCAAATTTAACTGTGTCCTGTAATTTTATTTAGTAAAGCTAGCAAACTTAAACCAAAAGAATGTTGGTTTAGCTATATCAATATCAGATAAAGTAAACTTTGGTTCAGAAATAATTTTTTCAAAAAGACACAAACAGTATGAGCCATAAAATATGTACTAGATACATCATATACTACATTAAATTTTTAAAACTTCTGATCAAATAAGACACTTTAAACAAAGTGTAAATACAATGCACATACTGAGAGAAGATACTTGTGATTTAAATAACTGGTAAAAGATTAAAACAGAATTTATAAATTAATTCTACAAATTAGAAAGGAAGGGAAGAATGGAATAAGAGAGAGAAAGAGAGAAAAGAAAAGTGAAAAACACAATAACAATATGATTAAAGCATATGAACAGACAGCTGAAAGTATAAAACTAATAAAATATTGAATACCAGCTATAATTAAATTTAATATATATATATATATATATATATATATATATATATATATATATACACACACAGCTAAATAAAAAGAGTAATCAAGAACTACTATTATTGCTCCTCTGACTACCCCAAATTTAAATTTTTGGCAATCCAAGAGTTGAAGAAGATAAACTATAAAAAACAAATCATATTTATGCATATAAATCGATAAAACCAATTTGGAAATCAGTTTGATAATATCTAATAAGGATGCACATAAGAGTGATTTCTTTTGAACCAGATATTTTGTTCTGACATCTGCATCTCTGGCTTTGCTATCCAGTATAGTAGCCATTGCCATATATGACCATTTAAATTTAAATTAAATTAAAAAAATTTTTAATTCTGTTACTTGTAGTAACCACATTTCAAATGCTTAATAGCCACACTTGTAGCTAGTGGGTATTATATTAAACAGAGAAGATATAAAACATTTCTATCATTGCAGAAATTTCTATGTGACAGTGACCCTAAGACTGTCTTTAACAATAATTTCTGCACAGGAATATTTTTTTCTGGCTCTCACCCCTTCTCCACAAGCTAGCAAAACTATCTTTACCTTAGCTAATAGTAATTGCTCTAAGGTGATTTATGCCAAAGATATTTCCTATCTAATTTACATTAAGCATTTAAAAAACATTAGAAAAAATAATTTATTTATGTGTAAGGATAAAAAATAAATGAATGTAAATGTTTCATTTTAAGAAAGAAGCTGAAACTGGTCCATCTGCCTAAAACGAGTTTACCTAATTGAAGACATGTGAGCTTACGTATATATTTTGCTTGGCCAGTTGTTTGCTCAAGGTGTGTGTGTGGGTTTTTTTTTTTTTAATGAAATTGGTGTCTAACACTTAAAAATAAAGAGATTTCCTTAAAAAAAAAAGGAAAGAGTTGTCTGACTTCTCTTTAAAAACAGAAAAAATCAAGAAAAGTGAGCATATATCTTTTAATAGAAAACTTTTGCTGGTGCTGAATAGTGGGGACTTCCTTTTGGTAGGGTATAGGCTTCTTAGTAGATCCCAGTTCTTCAACACCTTATTCATTTCTGTCATCTGCCTGCCCCCCATAGGCTTTTGAGTTTGTAACTCCTGCTTCCAACCTAAAAAAATTATTTTATTTCTTTCAAGCACACCCAAACACTCAAGGGCTCCCAGCTATGTTGTATTTACATGTGGTAGACCATATCAACCTGCCTCAAAATAAATCTTTGACAATCATCTCAACTTGAAAAGGCTAAAACATCAATTAACTGAGTTGTGTTAAGATATTTTAGTTTGAACATATGATTCTCTGCATATGTTTATTTCTGAGGTTTTACGTATATAGACAGGTCTATATTTATGCAACTGACAACTGTTATTTTCAGAAAATAAAGCAGAGGTGAAAGTCCAGTCATCTTCAGCTGTTAAAAGCTAATATTCTGTTAACAGATGCACCATAAAAGGCTAACACTTTATCACTTTATTTACACCTGAATTGGGGAAGGAGAAGGGGAAGCACAACATAAATAAATATAATATTTTCAAAGAACATACATATTAAAAACAAGTGGCTAATTGCTTTTAGGGAAGAATATCTGACTATTCTTCATTTCTGACCTGAATTTCTTCTCTTAATTAATTAGGCAACAAAAGCATTCACATAACTATTCAGGCAGAGGTTAAATGGGCATTCTTCAGGGATATTGTAAAAAGAATTGCCACATTGTTGAGTTTGGACATGATTTAGTTTAATAATTTGGTTTCTTGACACCTTGGAGGTAAGACAAAGTCAACAAATTTAAATGTTTTGAGGGACTGGGGACAGGGTGAGAAATCAACTGGGGACAGTTGATTTTAGTGGCAAAATTTCAACTATTAAGATACAGTTAAGACTTCCTATGGAAAAAAGTAAGGAAATAAATAGATAGGCAGGAGTAGAAAAAGAGACATCTTATTGTGGTTAGACTTTGTTGCTAACCTAAGTTGGTGGAAGAATTAGAACTCTTTTGGATACAATCTCTTTAGACCAGTAGGTTTCAAACTTTTTATAATATATTTGGATATCTTGATTAGTAACAAGAGATACTTTTTTAAATTAATCTTTCTATGTGACCTGCTCTCTGATTATTCTCTTTTTTCCCTATTACTTATTTCATTTTTTTAAATTGGCTATAACTATTTTGTTCCGCTATACACACGACAAAGGGGTGAGGCAATAAAGTAAGAAGAAAAAGTGCCACAAACATTTTATTAGCTATTGTCTTGGGCTGCTGCATCTGTTGAATTCTTTTCTTTGACCCTATCTTTTGCCAGATTTTCCAAGTTTAAAGAAAAGTGATATCCTCTGCCGCCCAGAAAACAAACTATAAATAAGGGAGCACATTTTTCTGAATTGTGATATCTAATGTCTAAAATATTTAGGAATACTAAGATGTTAATGATGTGGTCTGAGTCACAAATTTAAATAACCCATTGTACTCACAGGATAGCAATGAGAATTTAGTAATAAAGAACCAATCCATTCTAGGTTCTTTAAGCAGGAAGGAATTATCTACAGGGAATTAGATGAGTTACAAAATCATCCTGAGAGCTAAAGAAATGGAGTTTTGGTTGATTTCTCAAGAAAGACTTTCAAAAGCAACACCTCAGAACTGGATTATCAAAGAAACTGCTACTCTTTAGAAAATTAAGTGCAAGAAACTTAGTCTTCCTCTAGACAGTCCAGAGGCTGGCATATTGTGTTTAGGAGCACTGCCAAGCCTGGACACTAGGTCTGTCTCATTCCTTTTGTGTCTATGTTATCACCACTTTGTGTTCTAGAGAGCTAGACTACTGATCTCTATATTTTTTTTGGCAACTGATCTATTCTCCATGAGCTTTTACTTCCTAACAGACCTAATAAACACTCCTATAAAATTTTTTTTAGGATCAAGAAATCAAATTCTTGAATAAGACCTGGTACAATAAATATTAATTCCATTTTTTTATTAATAAGCTTATATCAACATGCAACATCTTATCCAGCAGTGTCTTATTCTGAAGCAAACAGTAAACTTGATGAATTGTAAAAAAATGGAAGGACAGTTGACTTTTTGAATAGCAGAGGTATAATCATAAACCCATGCATGCCTTTTGATCAGCATGATTGAACTGAAATTAATGTAGTTTCTCACTACAGAAATAGTGATGGTAAATGACAGTGGACTAGAATCTAAATAGCTTAGACTTTCTGTGCAAATGAAACACAAGTGATCAGTTTGATGAGTGTAGCTTTTTTTTCACATAATAAGTTTAGTGAAAAGAGTGTAGGTTTTGAACTGACTTGAGTCCTTGGTGCATAATCCATGAGCTACATGATCTTGCCCAGTGTACTAAAACTCTCTGAGCTTCATTTTTTTTCATATGTAAAAACATTTGAGGGAAAAAGTAAACATTTGGGTGTAGCTGTAAAGAACCTGTCATATAAGGTGTTCAACAAATGAACAAATGATGGATATTATTATTATTTTTGTTAATAATATCTTTATTTTAATATACTTTCTACTATTTTTAACTGGAATAGTGTCTAGGTAAGCAAATGCTAGCACAGTCCAGTGGACAAAGTACAACTCTGTAATGTGTATTCTTCCTTTCAGAAAGCCTTAACTCATATAGTGACCACTTTTCTTCTTTGCTCAGACTCAGACCTAGTCAAGTAGATTCTTAACTGCTACAGTCTCTTCTATGCAATGCTTTCTCTTTACCATCTCCAACTAATAAACATCATTGGATACTTCCAGACAAAAGCAAGATAAAATGCTTGTCTTTTGCTATTTGAGAGAAAAATCAGTATGTGACATAGCCATGAGAGATAAGCTTGTTGAGTTAGCCTTCCCTATTGTTATTTAAAGACCTGAAACGTTTAAATTGCTCAAAAAAAAAAAAAACAGAAAAAAAAGGAGTCCTTAAATAGTCTTTGGAAAACATGACTTGAAATGATGAAGTCAGAATCTATTTGTTGGAACTAAGTATCAGAGAACTGGGTTATTTGCTTCTGATTACTTTGATAGTATATTTAATAATGTTCTAATAAAGCAAGAAAAAGAAATAAGTTTTTTAAAATCATTCATTGATTGAAAATGAAACAGATCCTGGCAAGCCATTTTATTGTGTAAAATTGAGTACGTTATGTTGTATTTACTGATGGTAGATCTTCTAGGTACTTCCCACATACTAAATAATAACATCTTAGAGTTTATAACAGTTACAAAAATTAGACTTGCTTGCTTTTGAATGGTAAAAATCCCTTTTCAAAATATAGGTATTGAGACAAAATCTGTGGGTATAGTGAGCACTTGAGTGTCAGTGAATCTGAACTATCGAGCAAATAAGATACACAGCCTATATTTTCCCATGAAGTAAATAGTGCCCAACATAAATATTGTAGCATTGAATATAAAATTACCCATGCAAAAATATAGAGCTTTTTTGTTTGATTCCCCTAATGTTTTTGGTTTTTTTTTAAGCTTACTTCAAGGGAATTATAAGTACTATAGTTAAGAATCTAATTCAATTTAAGGGGTTCTACACTGCCTATACATTTTTCTATTGAATTGCTGCCTATTTTTAATTCAAGGCAATTCATTGTTCTATGCTAATAAACCTTGTTAGGTACTTAATGATAGCAATAATATGTAAGGAATGACTAAATTGCTTGTTGAAACATTAGTCATTATTAGTAATTACTGGCAACTTCTTCCCTTTGAAGTTCATATAATATAGTTCAAGGACTATTTTCACTTTTAAACTAATTTTATGGGATACCTACTACGTGTATAATTATATTTAGAAACTTTTTATGTACACTTCATTTAATCATTTTACAGGTCTTGCCAGATAGATTTTTTAGAGAGGAGTCCTTATCCTCTATCTTTGTTTCCATAGAAAGGACCCTTTAAATTATCTCTCAGTGTAAGGAATTTTGAAGAGAATATTTCTAACTTTATTCTTTCTACTGCATACTCTCTTCTCCCCAACAGAGGAAGAATAAGTAACATGACCGTTGAGAACCTAGCAGCCAGTGGATCACATCCCACACATCCCACACACAGTTTTCCCTCAATAGTGAGATAAAAGTTTTTTCTTCTTTCTTGAGCTGCTTGTTTAAGTGAATGAGATACAGAGTCTTTCTCATCTCCCTTTGCCCTTAAAATAATAGACTCAGGGAAAATTCCAGAACCCAGTGTATGCTCTTGGGCTCCTTGGTACCTTCCTCTTTTGGCGGTAGTTAGTGAGCATCACTACCCATCATTTTGAGGCATACAGAATCTCTAAACAGAAGACACAGGACATGTACTCTGAAGCTGCTTTGCAGACCTCATTCTTCCCAATGGCTGAGTGATAAAGTCTAGATTCAGAAAAGGTGGGAAGGGTGGGAGATAGCCATTATCAGTCACATTCTCCATTCTTATATTTGGGAATAAAAGAAATCCCTAAATAGGCTAGGACTTTATACTTAACTCTTTGTGCTACAGTCCTTACCATTAGGCCTTGAATGAGACAAGGAACATATAATTGGGTCCCCAAATGACAACAGGGATAACTATCTTCATTTTAACTGAGAAATCACAGAGATGCAGAAAGTTGAATAAGTTGCTCTAATTAACCATATAAATAGGGTATGATTTAGAGTAGTGGTTATTAAAGTTGCTTGTGCAAGATGATTCATTTCCTATACAAAGAATTTATTACAAGTTACATTTACATTTATTTTTCTACTAAAACTAATGAAGCTATTAATTTTTACTAATGTTTAACATGGTGCTCACAAACGACACCTGTGTTAGGTTTATATATCATGCAGTCATTTTATCATGTATGGTATACATGGTTCCTCCACAATGCTGAGAAGAAGCTTGGCAGATAAATTCTTTCTCCTTTAACCATGCTTAAACAATCCCATTTTATGTAAATATACAAGTGAGCATTCTGCTGTGTCTCTTTCTGGTTAATTGCGAAGCTCCAGCCAACACATCTTATACCTATGTCTGTTTTGTTTCCTCTTTCACTTAGTCCTGGGCTTTTCCTACCTAAATACAATGATTCAATGTTTACTCTTGCTCAGGCTTTGCTTTTTATAGGACCTAAGAAAATACAACTAGTTCCCAAAATGTCCACAAATTGTGTAATAATAACAAAAATAAAATATTTTATTGTTACTATATTTGAAAAACTTTGAATTAAATAAAAATAAATAGATTTACTTACTGAAGAACTTCTTAAATGAGGTAGTTTTTACAATGAAGTGTTTTTCATATTTCTTAGAAATCTTTGGGGAGCATTGTAATCTATGCATAATACAAAATAAATTTTTGTAATGCTGTTCTAATTGACAAAACGAGTAGCTATTTTTCAGCTCAATTTGAAGAATAATTATCTTCTTTTAATAATTTTATTTATTTATGTTAATTACAGTTGGCATTTAATATTATATTAGTTTAAGGTGTACAACATAGTTATTAGATATTTATATAACTTACAAAGTAATCACTCTGATAAATCTAGTACCCATCTGACACCATACATGGTTTTTACAAAATTATGGACTATATTTCTTATGCTATAATTTACATCCCCAGACTATTCTGTAACTACCAATTTGTACTTTTTAATGCCTTCCCTTTTTTCATCCCGCCCTAACTTCCATCCCATCTGACAACCATAAAATTGTTCTCTGTATCTATGAGTTTGTTTTTGTTTGGTTTGTTTATTTTGTTCTTTAGATTCCACATGTAAGTAGAATTAAGGTATTTGTCTCTTACTGTCTGACATACTCCACTCAGCGCAATACCATCTAGGTCCATCCGTGTTGTTGCAGATGGTAAGATTTCATTTGTGTGTGTGTGTGTGTGTGTGTGTGTGTGTGTGTGTGTGTGTGTGTGTGTGTGTGTCTGTGTGTGTGTCTAATATCCCATTTTATATAGGTACCATTTCTTTAACCATTCTTCCATTGATGGACACACAGGTTCCTTGACTATTGTAAATTATGCTGCAATGAACATGTTGATTCTCACATTCTTATGAAGTAGTGTTTTGAGTTTGTTCAAATAAATACCCAGAAATGGGATAACTGGGTCCTGCTTTGTCTCTTGTTATAGCCTTTGTTGTAAAGCCCATTTTGTCTGGTACAAGTACTGCTACCCCAGCTTTTTTGTTCATTTATTTTTATTTTCATGAAACATCTTTTTCCATTCCTCTACTTTCAATCTCACTGTCTTTCAATCTCTTTGTAGGCAGCATATGTAAGGGCCTTTTTTTTTTTTTTTAATTCATGCAGCCACTCTTTTTTTGAAGAGGTAAAGTGATAGGATTTATTGAAAGCACAAAATTACAGCTCTCTTGTGAGAGAGGGTACCCAAAAGCGAGATGCCCCCAAGGAGAAAAAAGCTGCTTGTTTCATCGGTTTTCATACTATCTACTTCTTCTGGTCTGACTAGACATGGTCTGATGGGGCATGCCTCTTTCTGATTGGTTGGTTTAAAGGCCTCTATGTGCCTTCTTCTGGTTGGCAATACTCCACCCGAGCTCCAGGATTAGGGAGTTTCAGGTGCAGGTGGTGGTTCTGTGGCTGGGTGTGGCCTTGAACTATGTGTTCTGACTGCGGACTCCCCTGTTCTGCCTAACATTTACTAACTTTTCTATCTCAATTACCCCTCTAAACACATAGCCTTAATAGCCATTGGGTTGAAAGAACGATGACCGCTATGGCTGCTTCATGCTGAGGAGGGGCATTGAAAGGAGCTACAGTCAGGGGCTATCCAGTGATCAATCTAAGACTCCACAGTAGAAGAGGACGTGCTCATTAGAGGTTCTATGTCTAGGACCATTTGCAGCTTGATGACCTTGAGGAGAGAAGAAACAAACTTTGTTAAAAGATTTAATAGACAGAGTCCAAACACTAGGGCCATGATAATAATCAGTATGGTCCTACAAAGGGTAGAAGCCAGGATGCCCAGTTCCAAATCCTAGACCAGGATCCCCATGATTCATTCAATTGCTGGTGGATCCTTGAAAATCTATTGGTGATTTTTTTTTTTGCCACACCCCTGACAAAGTCAGATTAATAGAAAAACAACAATCTTCCTCTAAAAATAAAGAGTCCCCCTTTTTCAGCTGTCAGAAAATTAAATCCCCTGTGGTTTTGAAGAACTACCACTGCGAAGGAGTCTAATTGATTTTGTAGAGTAACAATGCTTTTGGATGTCATCTAAACTGTCAGATCTTTAGATAGATTCTGGTGATAAGACAGAGTGTTGGATAATCCAGCTGTGTTGGTGTCCATCCGTGCAGTGATGCAAAGGCCTACAAAAAGGGGAATGAGCTGTATTGCTCTTGGCAGAGAAAAAAGGCAGTTTGAATCTGTCTGGGGCCACTAAAACAACAGTTTCTAATTCAGTCTTGACGTCTCTCCCGTAATCATGGGGTAAGGCTTTTCCAGCATGGTCAGGCATGAGTGAAAGAATATAAGGTCTCCCCACACACAGCCTAAAGGCTGAGAAAAGAATTTGGTAGTTGGCTTCCTGGTATCTTCTTGTTCAGTCGCACAGTGGGCGGAGGAGTTTCCAGGATTAGAGAGGACAGAGAAAGTGGCTCCTGTATCCAAAATGAAATCAATGGGTTTTCCTTTGACCTCTAGGATAACCAAGAGCTCCGGTGTCCCTATGGACAGCTGAGTTAAAGGAGCCCCAGGACCCTTCAGTCCTGTTGGGTCTGCTGGGCTGCCAGAAGTGCCCTGAGAGTAGAGGCCTTCAAAGACAATCTGCTTTCCAGTGATTATCTCTGCAGATAAGACAGGGCTGAGGCATGTCTCCTCTTTGGTCCTTGCCATTGTGTGCCTTTTTTCAGTGGCCTGATTGTCTATAGCTGTAATAGCTGGTATTTTGATCCTGGGTGCCCTGAGGCCAACCTGTTTGTAAAGTTACCACCAATATCTCTGTCTTTTTCTTAGTTTGCCTTTCCTGGTCCCTTGCCTCCTCTTGGTCTCTACTATAAAAGACTGGTGGTAACCTTAAGGAGTCGATCTAAAGTTCCATCAGGTCCTCCAGCCTTTTGTAATGTCCTCCGAATGTCACAGGTGGATCGAGTAACAAATTTATCTTTTAAAATTAGTTCACTTTCTAGGGTGTCTGTCAAGAGAGCAGTGTGTTTAACTAAAGCTTCTCTCACCCATTCTAAAAAAGCCGAGGGATTTTCATCTGGCTGTTGACTGATGTTCAGCAGCTTAGAATAATTAAGGGGTTTGACCCTAGTCCTCTTCAGTCTTTCTAAGATACCTGCATGGAAATGTCTCCTTTGCCATTTGCCCAAGGGAGTGTCAGGATCCCACTGGGTTTCATTGGCGGGCACAGCCTTTTTACCCATTAAGAAGGGTTTAGAGAGAGCATCTCCTCTTGAATTCTCATCATAGTGTGCTAAGTACAGGTCATCTGCAAACCTTTCAGCCTCTTGAGAACAGCTTGTTTCTCAGAACTAGTCAAAGTCTGGTTCAGAAGTAGCATATCTTTCTAAGAAAGTTCAAATACCTGAATCAGTTCCTGAAAGGCTTCAATATATTTGTCTGGATCATCAGAAAAATTACTCGATTCCCTTTAATTTGTCTAAGATCTTGAAGAAATAAGGGCACCTGGACCGTCAGTGAGCCAAATTCACTAGGCATCTCTTAAGTAAGAGTAGGTTGTATCTGCATTTAGCAAGTCCCTTCTTAGATGACCCCAGAGTAGGAAACCCTGGATAAGGAGAACAGATTGTCAGAGACACCAAGGCACTTGAAGGGAGGGCTAAATGTTTGGGTCAGATTTTTCTGGATCTTTGGGGTTTGCTTGTGGTGGGGTTGTTAATAAAATATTTGTTTGGCAAGGAGGACAGAAGATAACAGCTAGAAGACCTAGGTCAATTTTACAAATTTTACATAAGTCAGGGTTATCTCTCAAGGCAAAAAAGTTTGCATTTAGGGTACCTCTGACCATTTGCCCTCCTGACTGCAGAAAAGGTCTAATTGTAAGATGATATTGTAATTTATGCTTCCCTCTAGTGGCCAAACCTCCCATCATCTAGGGTATACGTGGGCCATGCATCTGAACAGGTCAGGCACCATTTCTTTAGAGACTGGAGGTCAGACTGGTCTCAGTGTTTCAGGATATATCTCAAAGGGGTGCAGGCATTTGAGGATTCGTTACTCATCTGAAAAGAGAAGAGAAAAAGGTGTCCTTTACTCTCTCTTCCTGCTGCCTCTAAGTCCTAGGGAGTACCCTAGGCTTGCAGGTGCTGGTGCTCTGAGGGTTCAGAGGTTGCCAGGAGTAGTTGCACTTACCTGGACCAGCACCCATACGCCCATGACCTATCACTATGTGTCCACATGGTGGACCTCTGTCTCCCTTTTTGAATTGACTGGGTTCTGGTCCATAAAATTGGTGGCCAACAATTAGGTGTTGAGTAGTAGAAGAATGTAATCCCATCTTTTGGCATCAATGACATTCCTGGAACAGAAATTAAACCAATCTTCAGCATGAAGTAGAAACAAGATGATTGAGATAACAGAGTCTGAGGAGGAGGGACAGTTTTAGCTTTTAAATAATCCTCGGGAGAGAGAAAGTTAGTTCTAGGTAGATTTGTGAAGGCTAATGAGGCTCTTTAGGAGAAATAAATTCTAAAAATTTTCTGCCAAGATGGCAAGAGGATAGAGGGTGGGCAAAATATTTGGACCTTAAGAATTGAATCCTGAGAGAGTGGCTCCATAGTGTAGTGGTTAGCATATCTGCTTTACACTCAGAAGGTCCTGAGTTCATGCCCCAGGTGGAGCCACAGACCATACCCTGGATCATCAGGCCTCGGATGCACCAGGCCCCCTGAGTACACTGGGGGCACAAGGCTCCAGGTGCATGCTGCAAGCATGTGGGAGGAGACACCCCACCTTCAGAGATCCAGCTCTTGAGGAGAAATGGCAACATCCATAGGTCAGAGATGGAAGGGGGTGGGGGAATTAAAGTGGGACAGAAGAGAACTGGAACCTTCTAACTGAGGAACAATTGTCATAACATCTATAGGTTTTGAAAGCCTGGCAAAAGCAGCAATTATCCAGGTGTCAGCACTGAGGACAGTACCTTCTATCCCTGAGAGCCCTAAAAAGGGCTTGATGGGGCTCAACAAATGTCCTAGCAAGTCAAGATAAGAGGAGTCCCTTAGAAGGCAATTCAGTCTGGTACTGAAAGCATCCATATTTCTTAATCTGAAGGCAGCAGATATTTGGTGTCAGTGGATGAAGAGCATGGCTGCTGTAGGGGGTTAGACGGCGGGGGTGGGGGCTGGACCACACCTCATAGAGAACAGGGTATCATGGGAAAGAGAAGATGACAGCAACAGAAGGGGATCTACCAAAGTGACATTCTAACGGGTAGTCAGTCTGGGAAGAGCTAGGGGAAACCTTCAGAGCCCACCATAGAGTAGCCATGGTCAGGAACCTTCAGTTGTTTCCGGATAGTCTTCATGGACATGAGTTACCTGGAGTCCTCCATGAAGAGAGACTGACCAGTCAAAGCCACATGTACCTGCCTAGGGGATTGACCAGTTCCTTTACTAAATCCTAACCTCTGAGTCTTAATATCGAAAGCCACACTATTTACTCCTAACTGGATGAAGGAAGTCTGATGTTTTTAGACTTACAAGGGATTTAATGGAGGTCTTGAAACAGGCAAAGAGTTTAAAGGAATGAGTTTTAAAGAATGGTGAGAAAGTTTATCTCTCCTGAGAATCCCAGATGAGCCCTCAAAAAATGTTGTAGAGTTTTTTCTTGGTGTGCTTGTTAGTTGTAGCCACTGAAATTCTTGGTGTTGTGAACCTGAAGAATGAGGACATGGACACAAAGAAAGAGGTAAAGCTATAGAATTTATTGAAAGTGCAGAGTTGCAAGAGGGGGTATCCAAAAGTGGGATGCCCAGACACTCTATCTTGTGATTGGAGCATTTAATTCATTAATGTTTAATTGTTGATAAATATGTGGTTATTGCCATTTTATTATTCACATTATTTATTTATTGTTTCTTTTTTTTCTTCTTAAAGAAGTCCCTTCAACATTTCCTATAATACTGGTGTGCTGGTGATGAAATCCTTTAGCTTTTTTTTTTTTCATCTGGGAAACTTTTTATCTGTCCATTGATTCTAAATGATAGCTTTGCTGGATAGAATCATCTTGGTTGTAGATCCTTTTCATCACTTTGAATATTTCCTGCCAATCCCTTTTTGTCTTCAAAGTTTCTATTGAGAAATCAGCTGACAGTCGTATTGAAGCTCTCTTGTATGTAACTAATTGTTTTTCTCTTGCTCTAAGAGTCTTTGTCTTTAATCTTTGGCATTTTAATGATGATGTGTCTTGGTGCAGTCCTCTTTGGGTTCATCTTTTATGGGACTCTCTGCTTCCTGAGGTTATATGTCTATTTTTTTTTCAGGTTAGGGTAATTTTCCCTTATTATTTCTTCAAATAGGTTTTCAATTTCTTACTGTCTCTCTTCTCTTTCTGGTATCTCTATGATATGAAAGTTGGTACACTCAATGTTGCCCTAGAGGTCCCTTAAACTTGCCTCATTTTTTTGAGGGGGGATTCTTTTTTCTTATTACTATTCTGATATAGTGTTTTCTGATACCTTAACTTAAAAAACATTAATTTGATCCCCTGCTTTATCTAAGGTAGTTTGGTTCCTTCTAAAGTATTTTTAATTTCTGAGTGTTTTTAAAAATGTTTTCTATCTCCATTTTTATGTTTTCTATCTCTTTGTTAAAATTCTCACTGAGTTCAGCTACCTTTCCCCTAAGTTTGTTGAAAATCCTCATAACCAGTGTTTTGAAATCTGCATCTGGTAGATAGATTGCTTGCCTTCATTTTTTTTTTTTTTCTGGAGCTTTGTTCTATTCTTTCATTTGGGCGGGACATGTTTCTTTGTATCTTCATTTGGCTGCCTCCCTGTGTTTGTTTCTAGAGCCATTATATATCTTGGTCTTAGAAGAGTGGGCTTATGTAGTAAGTATCCTGTGGGGCTCAGTGGTGCAATCATTCCTGGTTACCTGAGCTGGGTGCTCTTCATGTGTCTCTTGTAAGAGTTATATGTGCCTTCTTGTTGTAGTTGCATGTCAATGGGAGGGATTGATCCATAGGCCGATTTGTTGTAGACTGGCTGATGACAACAGTGCAAAAGCTGTTGTGTAGGGGTAGACCCTAAGAAGCAGTATTCTCTTTAGACTGGTTAGTCTGATCTTTGGATGTGTCACCCTCAAATGTAACCCTGGGTGGTGTCCTATCTCCTACTGAAGCAAGTCACAAAGCATGCAGGACTGGGCCTCCTGAAAGAGGTGCTGCCACAGGCCGAGTCTAGCTATAGCCTATGCCCTTCTTGGGGCCACCAGGCATGAGCTACCAAGCAATTTGAAGATGGCTGCCACTCACTCTGGGCTTAGAGATGCCTCAAGTAGCCATTCCACAAATCAAAGCTGACTGCCACTAGTGTTAGGCTTGATGATGCGCAGCAAGATGTATGGGGCATGCTGAGGTCTGATGCTGCTTGTTTAGGTTTTGTGACCTTTGAGGAATTTTAGGAAAATCTGCATCATGAGCTAAGACAGGCTGCTTGTATGGGAAATACACTGGAGGTGACTTGGGTGGGTAGAGTCTCAGGGAATCACCAAGGTAGGGTGACCAGTGTTAGCCAGGTTGATGAAGATTTAGATATGGAGGCTGCCTGCATCTGCATGCCTGGAAGGGCTTAACAAAGGAACAGAGGATTCTGCCAGCACTTTTGTCTGGGAGAAAGCTTCTTCTCCAGGTTTCTCTTGAAGCAATACAATTTAGTTATTTCCTATATGTCCTTGGTGTCTTTCAAGCTGCTGCCCCAGCACTGGAGCTCAGTGTGAATGAGTCCATCAGTAAGCAAGGTGGTGCACAATCCTTTTAAGAGGAATGTATGTAACTCTAGTCATTCTGTCTCACTCAAACACAATCTCTGTTGGTCTTTACAGCCAGAAATTATGGGAACTTCTCTTTTTGGCACTGGAACTCTGGGTTTGGGAGCTCAGTGTGAGATCAAGATCCCTTGCTCCTCCAGAGGGACCTCTGCAGCCTAAATATCTTTCCTGATGTTCAACTTACAGATGTGAGCCAAGCCCTTTCGGCATCTCTGCCCTTTCTACCAGTGTCAAGGTGGCCTGTTTTGTGTGTCCACAGTTGTAGGACTCTGTTCAAGTAGACTTTAGGCGACTCCAAATGATGATTGTTGTGTAATTTAGTTGTAATTCTGTTGCTGTCATGAGAGGAGGAAAGCACAGTGTTTATTTACCTACTTTGCCATTATGACTGGAAACTAAACCATTCTCTTTTTACCATAATTGTTCAAAGGTAGAATAAAGGAAATTTAGGAGACTATTAATTTCTTGTTACTGAATCTAAGTATATATCCTAGGAATACCCACATGGTAAGGAGATAAAGAATATTTAACTCATCAGATTATCTCTAAGGCCCATTCTAGTATTCAGAGCCTACTACTTCACTTTATTATCTAATGGTTTACTTTAAAGACTAGAATTTCTTTGCCATTATCATTCAATGGACACTCCAGTCACAACATTTTGTTTAGGCATTTCTTTGAAAGAGTTCTTCATCTATTCCACCTTGAGCCTGTCCACTTCAGCCTACTACAAGCAGTTGCTCACCTAGAGCTAGAACAGTGTATAATGCATAATTGATGACAATAAGTGAAGGTTTTTGTTTCATTAATTTCAAGAGAAGAAAATAATATTTGGTAAATAATTCAAAACTGGATTTAGAGAGAATTAGCTAAATGAACTTCAGTATATGACTTTTTAAAATCAATCTTTCTGGTCTTGCACTTTGCGCCCAGAAATATGAAGTAATTTAATTAATTCCATGATCATGCCTTGCTCACATATTTTGCTCCTTTGTGGGTGCCAGTTCCTGTATCTATAATACTGTCTTCTTTCCAGTATGTCTGGAAAGTAAATATCTTTTTAAATATTGACTTAAAAATAGACTTCTCCCCTAACTTACCCAAACAACCTTTTCTATTCTCCTGCAAAATATTATATCAAGCAGGTTCTTACCAGAAAGCATTCGAGATGGTTAAAATAAAGAAATTTTTTACAAAGAAACAAGCAATGATGTGAATGCACTCAGAGACTAGAAATGATAACAAATCATTACAAACTCTGGGGATAAAAGAGAAAGAAAAAGAAGTGTTACCAGAATTGGTGAGAGCTGAAACTGTAGATTAGGAGAGCTCCTGTTCTGGTGGAACTCAACCACTGCCAGAAACAGTATTTTATTGACTGAAACTAACTACAAGTCAGTTAGTGAGAAAGTCTGAGAGATGTAATTCTAAGGGGTCTGCCTGCCTTCTGTGGAATAGGGAGAAGCACGGATGTAGGAGGAAGGGAGCTAAATGGAGAATAACCTTTATATTGACATTGTTATTCAACTTATAACAACAGATTACTTTCTTTATATGCCTATCTCCCTCTCTTTGAACAATAACAAAAAAAATGTCTTTTTATCTCTATATCCTTATTACATAATAAAGCAACAAGTATAAGAAGAAAGGAAGGAAGGAAGAAAGGAAGGAAGGAAGGAAGGAAGGCAGGAAGAAAGGAAGAAATGAAGGAAGGAAGAAAGGAAGAAGAAAGGAAGGAAAAGATTTGTGTTATATATTAAGCATGGTTTAAAAAATAACTTTACATAATTAGAAAATATCTTTAAGATATATGAAAGGGAGAGAAGGAAGGAAAAGAAGGGACAGAAATGGGTGCATTATTCTAAAATATTTGCTTATTTTTTACTTTGCTTCAAGTATTTTTTTAAATATTGAAATTATGAAAAAAATTTTAAGATGATCAAATTTATACATTTGGGGAAGGAAAAAAACATTGCTTTATGCAATTTGTTTGGTCTTTCTTATTCAAAAATATTCAATTACTAGCTCTTTCTTCTGATTTAAGTATAGCTGCTCTTACTAACTTTCCCCATCCTATCAAATCTGTTAATCCAATTTTACTTTCCATTATTCCTTCTAAATTATTCTTGATTCCTATCACCATTATTTTATTATCTCCATCTCTGAATGTCTTACATATGTAATTTGGTTTTACAAATGATATCACCTATACGTAGTAAGGTTAGGTGGGAAGTACCAATATAAATATGAATATTAGAGCCCTGTCATGTAAAAGCACCTAGTCTTATTGTTGAAAAGAGACATGGTAACAAATAATTACCACACAGCCCTGTGAGTACTAAAGGGGTGCTATTTACAAATGTCATACAGGCAATAAAAGAAGATAGAATTGCTATCTATATGGACAAATTGTGAGAAAAAACTTTATTTAATCAGAGTCTTGAAGCATTAAATGCTTGCTTAAAGGACTACAAGGAAGTGGAAACAAAGGTATAAAAGTCATTAATACAATTAATAAAAAAAGAGTTTTCCACAATACTTTATTAAATCCAAGCTGCCATAAATACTGAGGACTACTCTATACTTATTTCTCAGGAAATAAGTATATAATTTTCTATGACATAAAAGCATTTTAGGAAGAAACCAGTTATTCCCAATACCAGACACTCAGTGACTTAGACAACTTCTGAAATCTGTACGTCGTAACTATGAAACTTGTAAACATATTTTATAAGCTTTTCCTCAAGTAATTAAATGGTTTCTAATGAGAATTAGTGTTATTTTATATAAATTCAGCCATCACTTCAATTTTCAGAAAGCTATGAAAGTGCATTTTTTTGTAAGAAGAAAAAATAAAAATCAAAGCAATAAATATTTTAAATTAATGTATTTATTATTATCTAGATAATTTAATTTCTTCATTGGGGAGGAGCAAATTTAATTTAAATTTAATTTGAATGTTATTATTATTATTTACACTGAATGCATTTAGATTAGTCAGGCTTATGCTCCTGACCATGATGAGGTAACAGAGACTGAATTTCCCATACTGACTCATAACCACAAAACAAAGTAAATATAGAAAACAATAATTTAAAAATATTGGATATCAGGCAACAGATGACAGTATTCCTTGATTAGAAACAAGTGAAGTGTGCCTTATAATTGTTTCAGCTTATTGCCTTGAGAGAATTTCCACACCACAGTGCAGAAAAAAGAAAAGTGAGCAGGGCCTTGCAGAATCCCTAAGTTGAGGAAACAGAACTGAGATTCGAGACAGACTGAGGCAGCCTGAGTTTCCAGGACAAAGTACTAGAAAGAAGAGAATTACATTAAGTGAGAACTCCAGAGAACTTCAGAGACTCTTCCTTGAGTAATCAGCTGAGTACCGATCAGTGCATTTGTATGTTAAAACTACCAACAGCCTGGGAAAATTAAAAAAAAAAACAAAAACTCAAGTATTAGTGGAAACTATAGTGAGTTCACACAAGCTAAAGAATATTGCTTATACCCAACAATCAGACTAGACAATTCATAATACACATATTCAGTAGAGTACAGACAGTTTGGTAATGACACTAGCGGATCTAAAATGAATGTTTATTATCCCACATGAAATCAAAAGGATTTATATGTTTTATAAAATATTTTCACAAGTGAAATTCATATCATCCATATTGTTTTACTCTGATGGCCTAGTCTGATAAAGGTGTATAGCTTAAAGAATAAAATGGTATTTTTTTAAATATATACAGGCATCATTTACCACTTCTTGCCACAACGCACATGGAGGTTGCCTTCAACAAGTATGACACATTTTCATTGTGGTAGAAATGTGTAGGTAGGTGCATTGCTAAAATGCCTTATCTCTCCGTCTTTCTCTAAAGAAGGACTTCAAAAATATGTGAGTGAGAGTGAGAATGATAATATTGACCTTCAATTTTCTTTAATTTGTATTAGAAGAAATGAATTAACATATTCCAGTTATTTGTCAGTAGTAAAGAAATAGCAATGATACATGTAGAATCCAACCTATCTATGATTAAAAAGAGATGGCACAAACATACAAATGCTTCAACCACAAATACGACTTTAGTACTAAATGGTCATTTCTCTTCTTAACCCCATCCTTACTTAGTTGCTTTCCTCTTTATTCTCTAAATTACTGTGTCAGTTGTAAAAAAATTTTTTTGAAAGTTTTCCCATCTATAGCATAATTCAAATTAGAAAATACTGCCCTAGACACTGTTTTTTAAATATGAATTTTTAAACTATTTTTGATGGAAACTGGATGGCAGCCAACACAAGATGGAGTTTACTCATGAAACTAAAGTAGAACCACTTAGAGTTCTTAATTGAAAAGAGTTCTGTGTTTCAGGTTCTTGATGGGCTGGTGCCAAAGGAAGACTGGTTTTCAATGAAGTGGCATAAATATTCAGTTATTCTACAAATGTGGCGGGTGACTACTTGTACTAGACACTGAATTCAACAGATGAAATTATGGTGAGCTAGACAAACAGCCAGTTCTGGTTGAGGTGAAATACCAGTGAGGGAAGACAACAATGAGTAAATGTGTGAGTTAAAAAGCTATGTTAAAAAGCAATATCATGAGGATCTCTGGAAGTAGGCGAGGGAAGAGAGTACTTAAATATTCTACTTTATTTCTCTAAATTTTAAATTTTAGCACAATGAATTGCTAGTATAATTACTAGTATTTTATTGTTTCTTCTTTTCTTATTTTTTGTTTTTGCTTTTCTGACCATGTTACTTTAATATTTTGTGATTGTTATTTTATTTCTAATTTTAGGTGGTTGGTATTTGAAAGATCTCTGATGGGGCAGAGTTTTTGGACTCAAAATAACAAAGACTTTGTGTGTGTGTGTGTGTGTGTGTGTGTGTGTGTGTGTGTATGTGCATGTGTGTTCACATGTTCACATGTGTGGCCATGTCTGTGTGTGTGTGTTTGTGCATGTCAGTAACAAGAGAGGTGTAGTTATAATTCTTACAATCAACAGTCTCAGTAGAATTAAGATAATGCTTATATTTATAGGGTAATGATGAGCAAGTTGTGTTCTTTAACATTATTTACTGTTTTTAAAGAATGTTCTCTTTTGATTGGATGCTCAGGGCAGATCACTGATTTTATGCATCTTAGTATTTCATGTTTAGAACCAGGTCTCTAAACTCGGAAAGATTGGATGGGAGCACAGCAGACAGGTGCAGCCCACCATGTAAACACAGTAGCTATACCCTGAGCATGGCCTGCCACCTGACAGGTAAAATTGGCTGATGAATTTGGGATCTTTTAAGCAACAAACCCTACTTTTTCAGCGAGGCAATCAGCCTCACAAGCTTCAGGTATGACTCTAAAGTGCCATGAAAGAAGTCATTTCTAAAGCAAACCCATTGAAAGTAAACCAGTTCAAAGAAACACCACACACAGTCTAATAAACACACAGCTGTCACTATATTTGTACTTTATAACTCCAGGCTATCATTCTCTGGAATGTGATATTACCTTTCCTGGTGTGGAGCAGTGTAAAAAGAGTCTGACAGCTGACAGGTGAGATGGATCCTTCTTCAATGTAAGCAAGCTTCTGATCTTGGGCCAGTGGGTCTCACCTGTCAGCAACTGCTGATGGCACAGGGCTCACTGATAAGAGCAGGAACCCTGTGACTTTAACATGGCAGATGGCAGTCAAGTATAATAGCTGACAAGTGAGATGGGCAACTCAGGAAATATTCTCTTGTATTTTTCCAGGGACAGCGTTTATATAAAAGGTCTATGGGTCTGCTCTAGCGCATGGCTGGACTATCTTCTGTTGTCCTAACAAAAAGGTCGATGTTGAAAATTCCAGGTGATAATCAGAATTTAGTGCCTATTATGGAGCAGATATTTACAAATATTTTCTCTATCCTCAGAATGATCCTTCAAGCTGATGGTCACTATTTTGCAGATGAAAAACTGAGGTTTGGTTGAATGGACATCTCAGGGCTATTTAGCTAGCTAGGAACAAGAAGAGAGGGGATCAGACACAAATCTGCCCACCTCCCAAGCACAGAGGTTTCCAATATTCTGTTGTTGACTTCCAAGCAATTTCCTGTGTCTACAACTCAGTCAATCATTTCTATTTCACTTTTGTAGTGAAAGAGGGACCATTAACAATAGGAAGAAACTATAAAGTAAAAAATAAAATAATTAATTAGAAAGAATAGTTTATGCTCATTTCTGCTGTGTACAATAGTTGGCTTATTATAAATTTAAATTGTACTATTTTTTTAAAACTTGATTTATCCCAAGCAACTGGGAGAACTTTTTCGAGTACCAGACCTAAACATAAGTAGGAATTAGTTTAGGAATCCCTTTACAAGTATAATATGTAATTCATATGTAATATGAATGTAATTAGAAAAAAAAGATGAAAGATGTCACTTTAAAAAACTGCAGTACTTTTCACATTCTAGGGACTAGCAGAATTTATGATAGAAAAAAACCTACTTTTTTGTTTGCAAAGCATTTTACTAGAACTTTTTAGTATGCCATGATATGGTCAAGAGTCCTTGTGAAATGGGAAAGCTAAGAAAAAGCAGCACCAAATTGTGTGATTAAGTAATAAGCAGCCTTGTTGAGGGTGAGGAAGACATAGATTAAGGAATCATGGAAAAGGAGAAAAGACTGAGAAAATAAGACTCAGGAAGAAAGAAGAGTTACCCAGTTGAGATCATGTACTTTGTAAGAAATGATAGTGGATGCTGACTTTTTAAATTTCTTCTCTGTAACATAATTTCTTATGATAGACGATGGTTTTTGTCAGTTCTCTTAACACATAAATACTTTTAGCAGTTCCTTTGGCTCGTAGAATGAAGGAAGGGGATTCTATATGTGCTCAGAAAGCCCACACTAAGGCTTGCATGATGCTGGAATCCTTCGTGAGTTCTAGGGTGACCAGCAACAAAGATCACTGAGCTCCAGGATGGTGCTGACAGCATTGGATGTCAGTTAAGTTGCTTTTGGAGAGCAAGCTGTCTTGGCACTTATCTTCTCTATCTATGTGAATTACTCTTTTGGTGTTCTTATTCTGTCTCATGGCTTTAAATATTGTTGATGTACTAATGATATTTAAAGCTAATGTCCAGTTCCAACCTCTTCTCTGCCTTTCTAGGATTTTCCTTGACTATCTAATAGCCATCTCAGACTTAACGTGTCCAATACTAACTTTTTGATTTACTAATTCTTCTCCAACATTTCCCTCACTTAATGTTCCCCATCTCAGTAAATGACATAACCATTTATCCTCAGACAGAGAAAAAATTACCATACATGACCTCTTTCTAATATAGATCTCACCTCTAAGACATTTCTTAAATCTGATTACTTCTTATAATATTCACTAATAATATTCTAACAAAAACCACTGTCCTAGCTCTGGATTGCCACAATAGCCATGGAGAGTATTCTCTGTCCAAACTCTTGCTCTTTCCCCTGGCTCAAACACTCTGTGCTGCAATCTATTCTGCACATAGCAGTGAGAGCAAGCCTTTTACAAACTAGTCAGAGCAATCCTCTTAAATGTTAGCTCTCATCTCAGGCATTGTTGTATCTCAGTAGCTAACGCAGTGTCTACCACACAGTGAGTGTTTAATAATGCCTGCTTGTTCACTGACTAGAGAAAATAATATTTTTCTACACAATTAGGAAGGCAGTAGGAATTGGATCAGTGTGTACTACTAAAAAGGGTGCTATATACTCTTCAGCAGCTTTCTTTTCAAGGCTAATTTCACAGCAAACATGGGATTATGTTTTAACAGGTTCTGAGAAATGATAGCAAATGGCAGGAAATCTGTACATCAGCAACATAGACAACTTCATGGCTCAGGAAATGAGAAAATGCAAAATTGTGATAGCATAAATAGGGGTTTTCTGTATATATATCTACCTCTTAGCCCACTGTTAAATTTATTGAATATTCATTGGGATATGTTAGAACAGTGAACAATATTTTATGAGATTGGCAAAGGAATAAATTGCTGAATAGCTTACATTTTTGCTATCAAGAAAACTACACAAAATGAGTTCAAATTGGGCCTTCAGCATACACCAGTCAAAGGTGATTAAAAAGTAAATTTATTTTACTGTCCTATCAGTTCAGTCTCCCTCTCTATTTGCTGAATCCTCCTATTTTGTATTCCTCAATGGCTATCAACATAATTTTTATAAAGATTTATCCCTTTTATACTCCCTCCAGTCTCTACCTTTATATATATTCCCCCACTCTCTTCTAATAGCCACATTTCCCTCTTCAATTACCTTAATTTTTCAACTATTTTCTCCTGGAAAGAATTGCACTGATAGCCCCAGTTATTTCAGAATATGATGGGAAAGGAACTCATCTGTTTATTGCTGTCTGGATTCCTAAGAAATAAAAGACTTTTCTTGATATCCTAAACCTAATGGAATTTATTTGCTACACTGAAAAAAAGTCATTACAAAAGTAACTACTTACATTCATTAGTTATTTGTTGTAGGGTTTTTTAAAGGTACTTTGTTTATGGTAATAGCACTCTTAAGAGGACCTTTCATTGTTCTCCACTTGTTACGAGGTAAAGCATGAGATGTCTATTAAGAGATGGACCATATTCTACTGCCCCAGATTTATATTTAATAAAATGTTCTCTTGATTCTGGCAAAAAGACTGTCTGTATGTCAGAGTTTTGCATAACAGTACTAATTCTCAAAACATTTAAATCTTCATTGTATTTTAAAGAGAATTTTAGAAAGGATATGTCAGGAGCTATTAAGTAGACACTATTTTAAACTGGAATTTGATCACATTCTGTGTTTTTTCATTGACTTTATCTTTTGTTATTTGAACACATGTCTCTATCTTTTATTCACAAATCAACTTACATAAAGATGAATTCTTATACAAATTTTTACTATAATTTCTCTATTCTTTGCTAAGAAAAAAAAATATTTTTAATTTTTGTTTTTTAAAAAAAAGCCAATAATATTATTGCTTATTATAATTATGAAAAAAGTAAAAATGTATAAAGAATAAGAAAATTATACTAAACAATGATCATATAAGACATATGTACAAAGCATATGAGCCACAACCAAGGTCAACAAGAATAATGTTTAGGGCTGTGAATTTGACCATTGCAAGGGACTACCATGTGAAATAAAATAAAACTTTGACAGATTTAGGGAGGGTCGTACCAGAGTAAAGGAAGGAGAGATTCCATGCATTGACATCCAGGGATGAGATTGAAAGAGTCCAAGACTGTGCCATTATAAGCAGTTGGGCAGAATTGAGCTGTCCACTCATATTACAATATAAGAAGAAGGAATGATGTCCTCTAATGAATATGGGAAGTTAGATTATGGCAGAAGCTAGTAGCTTTGAATCTAGACAGAACTAGACCCTGAGAAATATTCTCACTGAAAATGGAAAACAAACCAGGATACACACGTGAGGAAAAGAATGTTAAAACTTGAAAGTATCTTGTTGCTCAAATGAGTCTGGGATATAGCTGGGAAGCAGTGCTACTTTCAGAATGCATTTGGAATATATCCTTTGCTATGGTTTGCATTATAGTCATATATATATTATATTAATATATTAATATATTATACTAATAATATATTATACTAAGCCTCCTAATTGAAGATATATTATATTATACTAATATAATATATTATACTAATCCTCCTAATTGAAAATATTAACATTTAATATAAAAATATATAGGATAAGTTGATAAATTTATTAATTTATTACTATATGTTTTTGTTTAAATAGATAAAATATTTTATTTATAGAAAATTTGATTCAGGAAAAGAAAAGATTAAAAAAAAAAGAATGGCACTTATAATTTCCCCTAAGCTGAATTCTTATGTTCAACTCTCGTTTATGTAGTCTAGAATTTTGATCTTATCATTGGTAAATTTATTATAAACTATATACTCTCTAGAAAGAGTTTTTATTAAATATTTCACCATATCTTTTATAACTACATCATAAATTAATTAGATATAATAGTATATTTAAAGGCTTTTACTTTTTCTTCTAAAGTTGAGTCATCCTCATTTTCGAATTTTATATTTCAGTGTATCTTTTGGTTAGGTGAATAACATGTAGGTAATTCTTTAAAAAATTCTTTTTAGTAATAAACTGTGAATCATTAATTATTTGAGGTTTTCTCTCATGACAACTTGGCTGGGTATAAAATTTTTGAGTAGTATCCTTTGGCTCTTAAAAACTCTAAAAAGTTGTTTCATTGTTTTCTTATATTAAACCTCATTGAAAAGTTGGAAAGCTACATGATTTTTTCTTCTTTTACATAAAAACTATATTTTCTTTGTGGATACTTACAGGAATCTTTATTCCAAAAGTTATTTTTCAGTAGGCTCTGTCTTGATGTTTATCACTTTACAGAATTATATTTACATTAGTTATGTTACCCTAGTTATTTAAAGCTTTATTTAAATATTTTTCTTGTAAGACTTGGTTAGCATATGTGTAACTCTATAGATTATTTATTTCTTAGCAAAATTAGTGCATTTGAAATTTTATGACCTTTTACTCATCATCAGAACACAAGAGATTAAAATTAATGCCAGTGTTTTCTGCTACTTATGCTTTAATTCAATAAAATTTTATTTTGCACCAATTTGGTGGCAGATACTGTGATATGTAAAGGAAATACAGAAAGAACAAAACATGTTCCTTGTCCTCAGTAAATATATAAATATTTTGTGTTGTGACTTTTGGTAATCAAACAAAGGATAGTTCAAGAATGGACTTGAATTTGTCTTTGAAGGAAAGAAGCCTAGTTCAATTGACTTGCAAATGCTGCCTGAGTGAAAAATCCCATCAGCAATTCTGTTGTATGTTTAACAATAACAAAATATATACATAAATCTATGTGCAGCAGTTTATAAATATATCCATAGAAATAGATGCTTTCCAATAATAGCTTCTATATTTATGGTGTGGCACATCATGTGCTAAACCTTTCTTTAGATCATCTGATTAATCTTCACAATAACCCCATGAGTTATTTTTTCTCTCTTAACAGATGAAGAAATAAAACTGAGTCGAATTCTAAGGGTAGACAATGCTTACCACAAATTAGACAATCAGAATTTACTGAATGAGGTAAGAAACTGGGACTTAGAGCCAGGACAATATGAATGCAAAACCTTTGTCTTAACCACTAAACAACTCATAAGAAGAAACCAACAAAAATAACAGCACAAATAAAATAAAAATAATTCTGGCTAATGTGAAAAGACAAAAAGTCTGGAATTAAACCAATTATGGATTATGATTCTGTTACCAAGATCAATTTTCTGATCTTTCCCCTTTAAATAGAACATTAGCTTTAATTAGACATCTTAGCACATCAAAGTTGATGAAACTTGACTAAGATTTAGAAGTCCCAAATATGAACTCCTTTAAGATTTTATTATTCTTCCTTAGGTAAAAGAAACAAAAATTAAAAAATAAATAAACAAATGGGAATACAATACACTAAAGAGTTTTTGCACAGCAAAAGAATCCATCAACAAAATGAATAGACAACCTTCTGAATGAGAGGATATATTTGCCAATGTTACATCTGATAAGGAGTTAATATTGAAAATTTATAAAAATACTCATACAACTCAACACACACACACACACACACACACACACACACACACACACACACAAAATCTAATTTATAAAATGGGCAGAGGACCTAAATAGGCATTTCTCCAAAGAGGAAGTACAGATGGCCATTAGACATTTGAAAAGATACTCAAACATCACAAATCATCAGAGAAACACAAATTTAAATTACCTCACACCTGCCAGAATGACTATCATCAATCAATCAACAAACAATAAATATTGGCAAGGATGTGGAGAAAAGGGAACCCTAATGCACTTTTGGTGGGTTTGCAATTGATATAGCCACTACAGAAAACACTTTGGAGGTTCTTCAAAAAATTAAAAATAAAATTATCTTTTGACCCAGCAATTTCATTTCTGCATATTTATTCTAAGAAATCCAAAACACTAATTTGAAAAGATTTATGCTATTCTATGTTCATTGCAGCACTAGTGCATTCACGATAGCCAAGGTTTAGAAGCAGCCTAAATGTGCGCAAATAGATGATTGGATAAAGAAGTGCTACATATATACAATGGAATATTACTCAACCATAAGAAAAATAAAATAAAATTTTACCATTTTCAACAACATGGATGAACCTGGAGGATATTATGCTAAGTGAAATAAGTCAGATAGAGAAAGACAGATACCATATGATCTAACTTATATATGTAATCTAAAGAACAAAATAAACAAATAGAAACAGACTCATAGAGAACAAACCGATGATTGCCAGATGGGAGAGGCATTGAGAACTGGGTGAAAATGGTGAAGGGATTAAGAAATATAAAATTGTTGTTACAAAATAATCACAGGGGTGTGAAGTACAACATAGGGAATATAGTCAATAATATTAAAATACTACATATAGTGCCAAGTGAGTACTAGACCAATGAGTGGGATCAGTTTGTAAATCATATAAAAACTCTAATTTAAAAATAAAAATTAGAAAAGTAATAAAACATTTCCATTATCCACTCCAAAGAAGATTTGATAACCAATAACCAATAACAGAATAATCAAAACTAGATAAACATTTTAAATCACAATTTACATTAAATAGAAAAGGAATTTGTTTTTTTAAAAAATATATCTTGTAGATTATTCACTATTTAGTCTGATACACTTTCTCTTAATTTATACATTAAAAAATGATAGCAGAAAAAATATATCTAAGTAGCTACTACACATAATAAGTCAAACACTATAATAGCTTTCATAACAAACCAAAAAAGAAAAAAGAAAGAAAGAAAGAAAGAAAGAAAGAAAGAAAGAAAGAAAGAAAGAAAGAAAGAAAGAAAGAAAGAAAGAAAGAAAAGGTTTGTTATGGAACTAGTTTATATAAAATAATTTCTTTAATTTTAGAGTATTAGTCAAGTATATTTATCTTTAAATATATTTAAATAACAAGTATAATATCTGTAGTAAATATGTAAAATATAAATGACATGTTTTTATGCTAATAATATAGTGCATACTTATTGTGGAAATTTTCAAAATAGAAAATACAAGAACATCAATGTCACTCATTACCCTATTACTCTAGGATAACAACTGTTGACATTTTATAATATCTTCATTCATAAAACACCTAGAACACAGTGATGAATTCTGGCATGAGGTCATTAGTAATGCAGCTGGCCAATCTGATTACTACAATGACTACTTTCAACAAAGAAAAAAATATTTTGAAGTTTAATATATATGATTTATTTTGAATCAGTTCTTTTTTTAATCTTCTCTATAGCTTGAAATATAATGTGTACTATGGAATATAACACAATGATTTTACAAAGTATAGGAAGTAAAGAAAAAACATTGTCAGAAGGAAAAAAAAAGCAATATAACCATTGTAATCTAAAAAATTTGTATTATTTTTAACTGATGAATAACAATAAATAAAAACAAATATGCTACACATAAAAACCAATACAGAAATTTCCACAGTTCTTACTTCACATAATTCATTATATGGTCCTATAAAGAGCTTCAGTGTAAAAACAAAGATCTAACTATTTGCTTTAAAAACTGGTTACACAGTTTACCTAGTTTAATAATCATGAACAACAAAGGAGGAATTTGGGGGAGGTGGTAGGAGTTGGGGGTAGGTTGATAATCCATGGTTTGAGGCATGGGAAAGAAGAGTCCTTTAAGAAAGTATTGCATTTATGTCTGGAGTAGATTATTAAGTGGATAATTAATGGTGGCAGAAAACAGGAGATCTTCCCTTCCTCCTTGGGTTTATTCTCACACTGAGCTTATAGCCCTGAGGAAGTTTTTTTTTTTTTTTTCTTTAAAGACCATTCTTTCAGAAACTTTTGGTCTTTCTGTTGTTTATAGAGTTAGTCTCTAAGGTTCAAGGGGGTAGGAGGGAAGGTCTAAACAGAAGATATCTTCTCCAAGGCATTAAACAGACATTAAAGGAACAAAGCCGGTCTGAAGAGTTTCCACAAGGTCTTCTTCAAAGATTTAATCAACAAAGGAGTTATTTTTCTCCCATATAAGACATTTACTTAATGACTTTAAGAGTCTTGATTTATATCTTATCTCTTTTAGTAAAAGCTTAAAACTGATCACATTTGAACATATAAATTAATCTTAACAGTGTAAATAATACTAAAGTCTAAATCAAAGTTTGATGATAGGAGACAATTTGTTATAGATTTGTGTATTGATTCTTCCCACATATTGGAATTTTTTAGATGCATTAATGAGGAGTATATAAATATAATAATAACAATGTGTATGATGCTTTTCACCTGTGGACTACATATGCAAGCAAACAGATAAATTTCATTCTTCATTATTTTAAATAACATTATACCATTTTAGTAAATTTTTTTTGGTGGAGAGGCAGCAAAAAACAACAGATATGTGATTTATCAAAGCATTTTCTCAATTGATGTTATTACCATAAATGTATAGAGTTAGCTAAAGAATACATAACATTAACAGTAAAATGTATGTTGACAAATATCAATTTTCTCAATAAAGGACTACTATAATACTGCAATAATGATTATCTTGGTATGTTCTTATAGTAAAATCTATTACATGAATAAAAATAACCTTCATATTATTTGATCAATAATATCTTGTATTTTGAATTATAATGTCAACAATTATGCAGAATAACTTTAAATGTCCCATCTTACTGCATGTGCTTGTATATTCACACACGCACATAGTGTGATTTTATTTAAAACTGGTTTATATAAAATTAAATTACATCTCTTTGCAGCTTTAAATTGTGAGTGGCTTGAAATCAAGTGTGTCTTCAAAACAGGGGCATATTCTATTAAATTTAATATTTCTCCTCATTCTACAATAGAGGTATAACTCCTTGATGAGGGCATCTTCTATTAAAGTGGCATAGAAAAGACATAGGAGCAAGCAGGATAGTCCTCCTGCCTCCTTAGAATGGATCAAATACTGTCTTGCCATAGTCAAAGCTCTCTGAAACCAGCTTTAGCATGACAGAGTCAAGAATAGCAATTTTTTTTCATGCTTTTTTCATGTACAATATGTACATTTTTAGAAATATTCCATTTATGTTGATTTTTCATTACATTAAATATGAACTCAAATGACTGAAATGTAGAAAGTATTTTGCATTATATTTGAATTTCAGAACCATATGTGTCACTAATTTCTAGCCATACAGAGAGGATTAAAGAGAGAAAGCAGCTTGAAATTATACTATCTTTGTTTAAAAACAAACAAACAAAATGCTAAAAAATGTTTTTATCTCCAAAGATAAAAATTTTTTAAAAAATAAAAGCAGTTATGATTTGATATACCTTAATATTTACTTTATTATATAAGACTAATTTTTATGAGTACATATTTAATCATATATGTCTTAAATTCTAAAGCTGAATTTTAAAAACCTGGTAAAAACTGAAAACTAATAAATGGTTCACCTGTTAAATAAATTTGACTCAGAGTGCCTGTATTTTTAAGCACTTATCAATTGACATTGTAAATCAAGGTAATATATATTGCTTTAAAAATTCTTTACAGGTACAGGACAAGTAATAGGTCATTTCTATATATGTTTCACAATATTTAATAATATATTATTAAATAATTTATTTTTATTATACAATTGCTTCTGGGAGGGTAGCAGGAAGTTGATTATCTCAGTATTCCTCTCCCTTTGGAACATGGAATTTTAAAACATGTTACCATTTCAGGGGGTATAGTACTTAAGAGGAGTAGACCTATTTAAATTAAACATTATAGACGATCATGTTTCCAAACTCACTTGATGGGATAATTTTTTTCATTTTTTGCTTTTCATTCTGCTATAAATTGAGGTCCTTTCTTAGAATGGAAGCAAAACTAGCCTTTTGTAGTGTTTTGCTCAATAGCCTTGAGCAAAGGAAACTCTTGGCCAAATATTTTCCTAGCTCATCTAGAAATAAAAATTAACTTGTGGAACTGGCATTTGTTTTGATACACAGACCTCCACAGTGTTATTCTCTAGTCTTGAGAATTACTGTACATCAGAGCAGACATTATTACATGTAATAATATAGGGAGTACTCTTGTAACTTTCTAAACTGTATAAAAATGTATTAAAGACAAACACTATAGGTGATTTTACCTAAAATTATATTTAAATAATGATTTCAGCAATCCTGTCACATGTTGGAGGTGTCCCTATTATATGATCATACAGAAGTGAAAATTTGAAATGATCATCTTCTGACTTAGGTGAAAACTTCTAAAGCAAGAGAAATCAGACTTTAAGGGTCAATTTTTTATTGTAGCCTATCTCCATTGGCTCAAAATGAGATAAAATGGGATTTTTAACTCTAGAGATTGTATTTTCTATATTAGCTCAGGCTGAGAATTCTTGGAGAATTTACATTTAATTAGCTGATTTTGTGTTATTCAGAACATGTATTTATTATGGCTCCTCACATGCCATTATATTTTCTGTTAAATTTATCAACACATCACAACTTAATAAACACAAGTTATAAAAGTGATTTGTAGATTATTTTCGTAAAGTATGGTCATTAGCTGTTTGGCTGTCTGTTGTAGTGTAAACAGACTCAAATAAATTACAAACAAAAATGTTTGTGCATGAATTGGAGCATGCAGGTATAAGAAATAAAACGAGCTGGGTGCACAGAGTTTAACTGATTATAGATGTCCTCAGGTGTATAGATGAACCAACATTTGTTACCTGCTATCACATCTTTAATGAGTTTATTTTCCCAATAAATAGCAGTAGAAAATGTCCCGTTTTTATGGCATGTAACACTGTGCTATATGCATAATGCTATATATATGCATTAAATTGCAAAGCTTTCCTCATTCAATTTCTACTATTTCTAAATACTGTATAAAATAAAATGATTAAAATGTCAGTGAATCCACATGCATTCCATTTCTGTAATGAGCATTTCTTTCTACAAAAAAGAAACGCTGTTTAATTTCAACATGATTGAAAATTTTGTAAAATGAAGATGTAATAGCATTTTACTTAAACTTACAGCATCTTCTACTCATATTGTGTTTTAAAATAGCTCTTTCATAATTAAAGTGTCAAAAACACATTTGTAACAAGAATGATGAAATTCATTCCGAATAATCCATCAGCAAATAATAACCTGTATTTCCTATTCTCAAGCAAAATTTAATACCTCTCAATCATTTGGTTCTTCCTCCTTTTTACTTTTTCTTGTTATTCTTAGAAAATAACTTTCCACAAAAGCTTAAAAACTATTTTATGGGCTTAATGGAAGTTTTTCTTTAGCTGTAATATTATATGGTGACAAATGTTTCCATAAATATTCAAGATGCTCTTGCTCTTTCCTGAGTTCCCACTGAATGCCTCCCAATTAGAGCATTTTCAAAACAATAAACAAAGCAAACAAAGAATGCTTCAAAATAATCATAACTTTCCACTTCCCCTCAAACATTGTTCATCTTTTTTCCTATTTTATCAATGAAAACAAATCATACTGAGTGGAGGATTTTCTCTCGTGTAGAGATAAAGTCAGGTTGACATTTCAGTGCTACATGTTATGTTTCTGAAATATTGAAGAAGCAAATCAGATTATTCAAGTGGACTTTTTCCCTTTAATATCTTGTTCTACTGTTGCTTTTTAAAAATGACATTCATTTTTATGTTTATGACTTTAAAAATTTAAATTAAAAAATATACTTATGTTATGTATGTGTATCTATACCTGCCAGGAATTGTAATAAAATGCAAATATGAAAAAGTAAGTAATGTCCAAGTAAATAATTTCACTTATATAATGAGGATCAATGTTCTGGTTGGTTTAATATTGTTATACTACATATGCTTGAAATTTAGTTTTCAGAGAATTATTGGCTTAGGCACTCTATATCAGGATGAGAAACATATTTACATCGCCCATTCATCCTGAGTTTTCACACCACTTTCCTTTAAATGAAGGTTAGTACAGTATTCAGAACATGAAAGGCACAGAACTATAAATTGCTCAATAGTGCGTCTTAAGATCTTACCTAACACAGGTCAAGTATAATTGTAAGAGGGGAAAAAGAAAATCGTTTTAAATATTTTTTTTCTTTTAAAAATGCTTGTGCCGCAGCTGCAGAACCATAATGCTTTCATTAAGGATCACATCTGGGCTGAATTAAAACAGGAGCCTTTTCCAGCCCTGAAGTGCTTGTCAGGTTCAAAGTTTTTCTTACAGCTCCTGAAGCTTTTCCAAAAATCAAGGCTAAGACAGAGAACAGACCTTGTCATGATCTGGTACCAGGCTGTAAGTACATTCCTGCTATGTTATTCACCGTCTGGCTCTAATTTGGAGGTACATCTCCCTTGTGTTCACTTTATTAACTTACACATGACTAGCTCTTTTGTTTAATAAGGAAATAAAGAAAACAGGGTTTGTTGAAGAATAATGTTGTAGACTGAGACTTTTATTTTTCTATACATTTGCTTTTTTGTTGCCCTATGTTTGCTCTTTATAAAGCAACATCTTCATACATGAACCACTTGCATAATAAAAAGATAGATAATATAGGGCATTCATAATAGAATAGGTCTTGTTTTCTCTTTTGTTTTATGGAAAGGGAGGGAAAAACTGAGTATTAATGCATTATTTTTTCATGTTTACCATCAATTTTTATCTTAGAATTGCAAAGAAAAATGTCTATTAGTCTTATCAATAGACACAGTATAAAATTACCCAAATTTTGGAGAAATAATTTTAACAAGTATTGAATGGAATATCAGCTAAATTTGATATACCATAACAGAAAAGAATAAAGATATATTCACAACTTTCAAAAAAAATCCTGATACATTAAAATTAAATAAACCACCAACCAAAGAGAAAAGGAGCTTTAAAAAATTTATTGGAAATATTTTTTCTCTTGACCGGAAAATATTAATACTCCACATTTTTAGTATACAATAATTTATCAATTCATATAGCACATGTAACTTTATTAAAATCCCAAATCTTGAGGCAAAAGGAAAATACAAACTCTGTAAAACTTGATATATCAAAAGGGAAAGAAGTGAACAAATAATTAAAAAGCAATGTGATATGTACTGAAATACAGATAAATGCACAGTCTTAGTAGTTATTAACTAACTGCCTGAGGAGGTCACCTTTGAGCTAGTCTTTGAAGCATGAATAGAAGTTCACCAGGCCTTAGAATATTCACTGATTTTAGTAATTCTTTAACATATACTATTACCAAATATTACCAATTTGATATCTTTTTTGGATAAAGAATGCACCTACCTCGCTATTGCATTAGTTTATTTTCCACCCTTATTATTAATTCCCAAACTCACATTATCTTCACAGATTTTTTTCTAAGTGCCTTATAGTATTATAAATTATAAATATGTTTTTTCTTCCCATATGGAAGTAGAGCTTATTTTCAGAACATATAACAGGAAAAAAAAAAAAAAACTAGTCAAATTGACTAACATGATATGTGAAAACAACAATTTAATTCATTTCTCTGAACCTTAACTTTCTTATTTAAAAAGATGAGAATAATATCTATCTCATGGGATGATTAGAATAAAATGAGATTTATTTTGTGACTAGAACAATAGATAGCACCTAGTGAACTAACAGTCAGTAAGTGATAATTCTCTTTTCAGCATTTTTCTCCAAATAGGATGAACAAGATTTGGCTCAATCTAGTTCTCTTTTTCAATTTATGAATTCTAATTTCAGGATATAATAATAATAATAATAATAATAATAATATTAATAATAATAAATATAATATTAATGTTCACATGCTTGAACTAATTAGTGTAAATTGTTTGACAATTACCTTGGGATAAAATAGATTAATAAAAGAACATAATAAAAAATAAAGTCTCTTTTAATTTCAATATGTATCTATAGTTAATTGCTGGATGCACAAAACAATTTGTACATTTCCATGATGTATTTCTCTCAGTGAAAAATTTTGTCAGCTAAAAGCAAGAGATAATTCTTCCATTGCTTTTTCAGACACCCTCTTCGTACTTAGTAAAATACTCCATGTAAAACACCATGTTCATCAGGTGTTTGTTGCTTAGGCAAACTCAGACTTAGGATTTTCCAGAGTGTTAGCATGGTTTTGTCAAGTAGAAAAGATGCAGAACATCAAAGTCAAGTCAAGTTGCCTGTGTCTATATGTGGGAACATCATGGTTTATAATACATTAAACCAACAAACAAAAATTTTCAAATGTAAAGCAAATTAAATTCCATAGCATTATTGAGTGTTATATGTGAAATGATATGATCAGTCTTCTAGTTACATGAAATATAAACATTTAAGAAGCTATAGGTTGGAAACGAGGTTCCTTTTTTCCTCATTCACTGTTCTTTAGTTGTACTTCAATATTAGACTGGGAAGATAAAAGGATGTATTCTATTTAACAAAGCCAGCTAGCCAATTTTATGAAAATTCTTGTTTAGTTTATAACTCATGTAAATGTCAATGTCAAAGTAACAACAGCACCATTGAGATAAAATGGATAAAAATTTTCTGGTCAGATGCATTTTTCTTTCTATTAATATTTACTCTTCATATTTTCTATTAAGTACTGTCAGCTCAGCTTCTTTCTTCACTGAAAGTCACTAGCTAATGGATGCTTATGTACAGTGAGGTGCAAGATAGGAAAATGCTTCTTTTTCTATGTTCTTTTAAATATTTTTATGGAGAATAAAATATGACAGTATTACTAAGCAACATTATTTTGTATATGAATTATGAAAAGTATTGTGTATTAATCATAATTTTTAATGCTATATATGTGTATGTACACTCACAATAATATTTTAATCTTTTTAATTTTTCAATTTGTTTATATATAATACTTTTACAATTTTACCTTGTGTGAAGATTTGGTTATAAGACTGGATAAATTTCATATACTAATAAACTAATTTAAAAAAACACACTTTAAAGTTGTTCAAAATATGTATGCAGTGCACTAATTAGTGAGTGACTTAATAGTTAATGTAAGAAATTTTAAATTAGCGGCAATATGTTTATACTTTTGATTTTCTTCCTGGAGCCTGCAGGCAGTACTGAGTACGTAAGCATTCAATATTTAGTTCCATGAGGAAAAAGTGTATTTTGGAGATACAAGTTAGGCCTACATGGTATTTTCAGTTTAAGACTTTGAATTCAAAATAAATAAAAAAAAAAGATGTTGTCCATTTGTACTGTAACTAGCCTTTTTATTCATTATGCTATTCTAAAAAGACCACTTAATCATTCAGGGCTTTCTAGTTTTCTTTGTGGGAAAGTATATTAACAATTTCAGATCTCTATGTTCTTAAAATAGTGATTAACAAATTATACAGTCTGTTTTTCTGTAAAAAATAGAACAAAATATCATGTATCTTTATATATTTTTATAAAGAATATTTACATAGAACTAAATAGCAAAGTAATTATTTTCATTTCCTGTCATGTACCTAATATTTGAAGATTTCAATCAATCTTGATTGTCTCTCAGTGTTTTCTATCTCAGTAAAGAGACCTGCCAAACCCCAAGAGTTGCCCCCTAAAAATGTGATTTAAATTTCTCTTCCTTTACTATTTGTTATATTTATTCATCAACTCTTCATCCTGTATCCTAAACCATTCCCACCACCGACTCTCTAGGCCAGGCCACCATTAGTTCTCAGCTGGACTGTTGCAATAAACTTCTGATTCACATGCCCACAGTCATGCTATTTTCTAAAATATTCTTGAAACTATAGTTGGAATAATTTTCCAATGCTTACATCTTATCATGTTACTTCTCTACTTAAAACCATTCAGTAAGGTCGATGGTTTTTGATTTCTGATTAGATAAATCTCCATCTTTCTGAGTCTAAGCTTCATTCTGACATCTTTTTTCATACTCTACATGCATACTATACAAAATTTCTTTTTGTTCCTTGAACTTTCCATTCTCTCTGGGGATGCTGTTTCTTTATCCTAAAGTCCCCCCTATCTCTTCATTGAGCTAACTTCTACTTTTTTTTTTAGTTAGTAATTTAAACTTTACTTCTTCCATGAGATCTTTCTGATTCTTGGAACTTAGCTTCCCAGTATCAGTAAAATTCATACTCTCATTTTTAACATCGAGCCCATTTCATTATAATTGCTTGTTTGATGTCTCTCACTTTCCAGATAAACAATAAGGTCCATAAGGACAATACTCTCTGCCTAGTGCCTGGCAAATGTCTTACACACGGGGTATACTCAATAAATATTTGTGGAATATATATACATGACATTCTTTCTCTGAACTTAATAGTCAATCTAAAAAGTTTTTTCATATAATATTATTTACCTGAAATGTAAAAAAAATCAAAATTTTACTTAAACAAGTCTGCACAACTCTTGATTTTTTGGTGGAGATAAATAGAAAAGTATGAAAAATAATAATCTTTGAGTCCCTCTTACTTAAAATTTTAAGTAATAAAAAATGGTATTTAAGACAACTAAAAATGATACAAATATTACTTTAATTTTAAAAGTGATGCAGCCCTCATACAATATAGAAGATGAATTAGATATAAAAGTATTTAACCCTCTAACTTTAAGAGTAACCTACACATCCTTCTAACTTTTTAATCTCAATTCAGTGTACTTATTCCCTTTTTTGAACTGAGTTTTGCTTAAGGTGAACTTAAATGTCAAATTACTGTTTTGAACTTGAATAGAGTAGTCTCCTTAAAATTCTTTCTTACTAGGTTTCAATCTTGTTGCAATCGTTCTGCTGGAGTGACTGAAAATTACAGTTTAAAAATGACTGACCTCTTCCTCTCCGCTAATGCTATTAGAATGAAGCTATATTGGCACCTATCAGGATAACTAAATTAGAAAAGTTCACATAAGGCAGACATGCATACAAATGTACTTATGTACCAGATATATCCCCCAATGGGACAATTACAGCCACTCAGATAAAATGCTTTTATTATTTACTTTCAACAGGTAGCTATAACTGTGGCATGACGATTGTTGAATCATTTCAGTAATCTTGTTATAGGGCCGGTAATAAAAGAAAAAGCACTTTAGCAGAGGTAAATGACCTGCCTTCTGACATCTTCAGAGGTACCAGATGACAGTGATATGTAGATTACTTTTCTGTTCAAACAAACAAGAGCATTTCCAGACATTTTTTAACCTAGTTTGTTTCCACAAAACATGAATGTAGGCTTGACAAGAAAGACAGGAGGCTACTCCCGAAATGCCATCCAGTAGATGTAGCAGTTGGTGTAGTTTGACATGTTAAGGTGGAAGCATCATCGGAAAAGCTTTATAGTTACCAATAGATGAAAAGACTTCCACAATGACTGTGTATTCTGTATATAAGCAAGTGCTGATAAATAATGATGCTTGGAAACACAAAATAATTTTAAATTTATTAAATTAAGCAGGAACAGAAATCTCACAATTTATATCTATGCTTTGCCTTTCAAGGCCCAACATGTAATATATAAGTATCTCATCCTATGATAATACCTAGAAGATAGATATTTCTTTGAAATTAATATTCATTCCTATACAACTACGAAATATTTACAAATTGTATTGTGTTTATTTACTCTTCATTGGGTCTATTCTCAGATAATCTTGATGTAAGAGAAAGAAGAGAAGCATTTCTTGTCTTCATGGGTCTCACCTTTTTTTGGTAATATCACGTTGCTCTATTTGACACATGAAATACAGTCACATCAAAAAACTTGGAGTCAAGAACCCACAAAGATAAAACCAATGTTTGTTAAAAACAGACATACAAACAAAAAGCGAAATAAAAAAGAAATCAGTGATTTTAAGACTGCAATGTGTTTTTTTTCTCATCTTTAAAATGTATTGATAATCAACTCAACATCAATATCTTGGATCTAAAATTTCTGATTGAATTGTCTCTTTGAGTATTTATGCTACAAAACAAACTCTTATCTCCTTTTATTTGGTACACGGGAAGAAGGAAATTCATAGTTGACGAATTGATTGGATTCTCTCCAGGTCTTTCTCCACTGAATTTATATCAGGCTAGGAAGTTAATTAAAAGAATGGATGTGTCGCTTTTCAATGCTAAGTTTACCAATAGATGAGCAAGGCTTATCCCTAAAGAAAAGACAGCTAGCAACATAGGTGCAGGGGAGCATAATTAACCCAACTAAGAAGTCAGGAGTCAGTCTTTATCATCACTCAGGTATTTCTTACTTTATGTGTAATTATAACACATTAATATTTTATAATAAATATTTTATTTCTACCCAATAGATCAATGATTCATAAGATAACCCATTTCTCCAGATACGAGTCCTGAGACATTTTACTGTATTTTACTTAAGAGATTAGATTGTAGGATCTTCACATTTTAGGTCAGAAGATGAATTAAATTCTGAGTTGTGTCTGTTAACTGACTGTATGATTTTAAGCAGGTCACCATAGACTCTCTAAAGCTCAATATTTTTTCAATGGTGAGATAAAGACAACAGTAGTCTCATGAGTATTAAATGCTATTATTAAGTAAATTACATAGGGATGTGCAGATGGAACTTTTTATCATTATTTTTACCAAAGTTATTATGAGAATTTAAATTCTAATTACATTGATACTGCTTACATCTCATTGATATGACTTTAATTCCAAGAACAAGGGGAAGAAATTAAGGTTTATTGGATATATTCTTGTTCTATAGAAGTAGTAGTTGCTTTAGTTTCCATGTATTTTTCACAACACTTTCCCTAAAGTAGATTTTTCCCCTTTTTATTGATAGGAGAAGAAACCAAGATCTGGAGTATTCAGTTACTTTTCTAGTCATTGATATGGTAATTGGCAGAATCTGGTTTGGGCCCATCTCAGGGTGTATTCATTGTACCATTCTAGAAAATAGCCATTCAAATAGTTGGTATAAAATGACTTTTCCTAACATGGACTTCAGTTAAACAGGTACATGTATAGATTTCATTGTGATTATATATATATAATATATTTTATATATATAAAATTATATATTATATATATTATATATATTATATATAATATATATAATATATAAAATTATATATTATATATATTATATATATTTTTATATATAAAATATATTATATATAATATATATATTTGATTATGCATGTATAATAGATAATAATATATAGTATGTATAATATATGTTTTATATATATATATAAAAAAATATTTGATACACCTAATATAGAGAAATAGGTTATTGTACACACTACTAAGAGTAGTTAACATAGCTTATCACAATTCAATTATATTAACATTAAGACAAGAAATATTTAACATTTTTTAAAGTTATCTCTTAAACCTTGATGTGACCTCATGATGAAGCTGAATAATAGAGATGAGAAGCAAATTATTTTGTTTGATTTGAAACATACTGGATAAATGATTTGTGAAGAAGCAGGAGCTTTAAGGACATTGTGAAGCTCGTGGCAATTTTCTTAGAAGGTGCTATGGTCTTTCAATTGAATAGCAAGAAAATGTATCAAATTTATATTCTAATCTCATCATCTTTCTTTAGAGAAATGACATCTTATAGGAATTGTAACAGAGAGAATACTCTTATCTCCACGGAGTAAACACAATTATAGCATTAGAGCTAATAATTATACACTTTCCATGAACTGATGATCAAAAGGCAAAAGTGATTCCTCAAGTTGTCAACCTTTATGACTTGGGCACTGTGTGATGACTCAAAATCCTCTAGACCTGGGGCTTGAGCTTTATCAGGGACATTGCCAGTTGGAGGCTGTCCATTCCACCTTCTACATGAGATTTTGGAGTCTCTCCTGACTCATTCTCTTCTTTGTGATCCTTAACTACAACTTGGCTTTGTTATTTGAATTTCCTAACCTTAGCTTCAGTGACCAGATTCTGGAAAGAAATAAAGTCTCCCAGACTCAACTTTTGGCATCTACACTGATTACTTGCTTGCACTTGGCTTTGTTTCTGTACTGTCCTCTCTTGAATTAGAAAACCAGCCTTAAAAAACAGGTGTCCTTGCCTCAATTTTAGTGACTGCTTAGTAATTTTTCATCTAGTTCCATCAGTTAGAAGTGAGATGATATAGAAGCAGCATTTGAGATGGAAATTGGCAGTATATAATGTACAACTCTCTTCAATTTAACCCAGCCTTAAAAGCAATAAAAATTGTATTTTAGAAATTATTAATATTTATTGTACATGTACTTAATATGGTCCAGTCATTGTGTTAAGTGCTTTACTCACATTAGTTTATTTAATCATTTGAATTGTTCTATGATCTGGATATTATTATTAGACTGAACCATATGAAATTGCTGATATGTGACCATTTTTGATCTACAAATTGGCAAATTTCATATGGCTCATGCAAGTGTTAGCTCCATTTGACAGAAGAAAAATCTGAGGTATAAAGAAATTAACTTTCTGCAGGTCACAGCTATAATTATTAGAATCACAAAATGAGGTTAATAAAGGCAATAACTCTTTCTTTCCTATCTGCTTCATTGTTTTGTAGACTTCAGCTTCTCAGTCTTGCAAAGGACTTCCTCAGTTTGAAATTACTTTTTTAATCAACTGCTTAGAGCCAACAACAAGCTGTCAAATACATAATTTCTTCATCCTAAGCAACTTTTACACTGATTGAAGTAACTTATGTGAGAAAAAAACATGTAAAATACAGAGTGGGGCGATTTAATGAGCTCAACTATAAAAAAGCCATATATATCAGTTCAAATTATTTCAAACATTCAACATGTGGTTCACAAATATAGATTTATCCAAAAAGTAGAAAAAGTTATAAAACTTAAACACTATGTAGATTAGACAAGTTAGGCCATCCCTAACGAATAAAATAAAATAATTTTCAGCTATCTTCACAAATTTATAGCAGACTGTAATTTTCCCTTTGTTGAGAAGTTTGAGCATACATTTTCCTGTAAGACTTTCTAACTGTACAGGTTCAAAGTGGAGTCTGAGTATTCTGCAGGTGACACAATTAGTGTGGAGTTGCTGTGAAATCTTTGCAGAACTGCCTTTAAAAAATTATTTGCTTCTTGGACAAAAACAAAGTGATAGACAATAAATTTGGAAGCATCTGCTGTTATATTGGAGAATCTCATGTTTTCTGAATGAATGGGAATGTTTTATTTATATAATATGCAATATAGCCTGCAATCACCTAAAATAATTATAGATATTTTAACCAAGGCATTTTTCTGATATAGAAATAAACAATTCTGGTCTCTTCTATTACATTTTCTCTCCTAGCTACATATATATGTTTTTTTCTCCTTCCCAAGAAAGCATTACAAAATTGAACCATTCTTGCTCCTAAAAATCTGATACACCAAAATATAAAATGAGATTATCACCATTCTTTACTAACCTGGATCAATCAGTGACTGAAGTATAGATCTAAAATTCAGATATAAGAACTGATTATTATTTGTTGTTATTGTTCTTTTGGGAAGAATTTGAGACCTTCATATAAGTGTCAGCTTTGACAATTTTTCTGAGAGGAAGGAGTTCACTGTAGTTTTATCCATTGGTTGAAAAATGTGCTGAGATTAGGGTCACTGATTTGATCTCAGGAGTGAGTACATGTATGCTTTATTCTAGCTCTAGGCTTCTAATGGTCTTGGTAACCAAAGTCAGCCATTTTTAAGTGTGTGTTGCTGGTTGTAAAAAAAATAAGAGAGAGATTTTACATTCATCAGAAAACATTGTCAATACTAAAACAAAAATTACTCAAAAAATATATCTTGCTGGTGGTATATTGATGGTACTGTCTTCATTGCTAAAGAATACACAGCACATAAAATTTCAAAGAGTGCCTTTTTAAAAAAAAATAGTTAAGTGACTATTTAAACTTTGAGAATACAGTGCAGTTAAGCCAAAGGAAGTATTTTATAAAGTTTTTTTTTAATTTTGAGTGATTCATTAAATAGTTCTATTTAAAGAATCTATTCATTTATTTTGACCCCAGTATATATACATTTTCTATCAATGTTCCCATTTACTCACTTTTTTGGAAAAAAAACTAAATTGTTCAATCTCAAAAAAACCCCTATATTTTCATCTAACTCTGTTTGCAATTTTTAGGTGGCATAAATTTAAAAAATGCAAAATACTTTATATTTAATGTTTTTTTTTTTTAATTATCAAGTAATCCCATTTAAATGTGAGTACTGTGTGCTTATAGGAAGCTCTGCCTGGAAGACTGATCTACCCCAAGATGCTGATTCCAAATTTGTATCCAAAAAGTTTGATAAGGAAGGCCAATGAGAATTATACAAAATGTAGTCTAATATATGTTGGATATCAGAATACAAGCCAGCCCTTTAGGATAGTTATCTATATTTGCAATAAATAAATAGCATGTGTTTCGTTGGAAGAAAACTGAGTGCTTCTCAAATCTATTTTAGTTAATTGTGTAGACAGGAAATCTAGAGATTTTAGGAAGTTGACTTTGTAATCAAGTGACTATTTCATCAAATCTAACTGCTATGGTTTAAGTGTTTGTGTTCCCACAAAATTCATATATTGAAACCTACTCCCAAGGTGATAGTGTTAGGAGGGGGAACTTTGGAAGGTGATAAGCCATGAAGACGAAGCCCTCATTAATGGGTTTAGTGGTTTTATGAAAGGGGCCCCAGAAAGCTTCCTTCTCCCTTCTGCCATGTGAAGAAACAGAGAAATAGATGACTATAAGCCAAGAAGCTCTCACTAGACATCCATCAGATTTGCCAGTACCATGACCTTGGACTTCCCAGGCTCCAGAACTGTGAAAAATAAATTTCTGTTATTTATAAACCACCAGTTTATGGCATTTTTGCTATAATATAATAGCTCAAATGGACTAAGACACAAACAACCTCTCATTTTCTATAATTTTAATTTAGATCAATGTTTGCTTCAAAAATGGAGACTTCGATTGTCTTTACTGTAATTTATACTAGTCAGTAACAATGCCTGTTATTCTACCATGTATCCATTTTTCTTATTGAAACTAGCATTTTACATATATACTTTCATGGATTTTATTTTTTTGGATAAATATCATTACTCACATTATAAAGATGAGAAAGCCAGAGATCAACTGATCAAGCACTGGTCAAGCCCGAATCTTAATGTAACTTATCCTGAGCCCCACACTCATTTCTTTTCCACTGCATTTCCCTCCCTTCTTAATTGGTCTGAAGGTTTGTCCATAATTAGGCAGAGCCTTGGCACTGTCCAGCTCCTATGAACATGCTGCCTGTCCATCAGGCTTGGATCCTGCTGCTTATTATAACAGTCCTGACCAGAAAAGCATATAACACAGTAATGAAAAACCAAAACTAGGAGTCAGACACACTTAAGTCTGAATGCTATTTTTTCTACTTATTTTCTGTGTGATCAATTTAATTTAAACTCTGTTGAGTTTCTGATTTCTCTGTGTAAAATGGGAAAAATGAAACCAATCTGTTAAGTCAGTGATAGTTCAGAACCTCACAAACTGAGTTCTCAATGAATATTCTCTCTTATTGATTACAGCTACAGTTTTCTCCTCACTATTTTGGGCCACCTTGAATATCAGTGCTTGTCTGGCTCACATTTGGTGTGCTGTATTCCTATGTATGAAATGACTTATGGGGCCAAGATGCTTTCCCTCAGTTCCTGCCTTTCTCTTGGAGACTTCTTGGCTTTGCCCACACATCTGGGCTTTTTCTCCTGCATTCCAAGACCCCTGCCTGCCTGATTTATGAGGTTAGCTACCATATTAGTTTCCCGTGGCTGCTGTAACAAATTACCACAATCTGGGTGGCTTAACACAACAGGAATGTATTTCCTCACAGTTTTAGAGACCAGAGGTTGAAATCAAGAAGTCTGAAATCAAACTCTCTCTAGAGACACTGGAAAATAACTGGTTCCTTTTCTCGTCAAGTTTTTAGTGGTTGCCAGGTATTCCTTGGCATTCCTTGGTCTATGGCTGCATCACTCCAAACTCTGCCTCTATGTCACATTGCCTCTTTCTCAAAACTCCTTCTGCCTCTCTCCTACAAAGATACACATGATTGCATTTAAGGCCTACTTAGTAATCCAGGATAAGCTCCTCTTCTCAAGATCTTTAACTTAATCACATCTTTTATCATATATGGTAATATTCCCATTTGCAATATAGAGGAATATTTAAAGGTTCCAGAGATTAGAATATTTATATATCTTTAGGAGAGGGGGGCACTATTAAGTCCACTATAACCAGCCTCAAAACGTTTTCAAAAAAATCTAAACACCCACAGGTCAATTCAGTAAAGAGTTATGAAACATCTACTAAGTGCCATCACACATAGCATACAAATTTCTTTGCATACTCAAATAAGAGAATCCAAAACATACGCACACAGACATTAGTATTTGCTTCTTATAACTACATGTTGGAATAAAAGCAAAGCATGTCATAGAGACAGACAGACAGATAGACAGGAAAAGAGAAAAAGAGATAGAAGAAGAGAAGCAGAATCTGTCCCTTGTCCCTTAGGCTGACACTCATGTATTATAAGCACTGCGTATGTATTATCTTGGTTATAAGAGTGACACATACTTTAGAACTGTTTTTATTTAAAAAAATTGAGACAGTATTACTCCATGTGGACAACATATGTATATGTGGGAAGCCCATGGATTTGTGAGTATAACCCTCTTAATACATCAAATACCATAGCTCTGATCATTCATTAAACATGTTATTGACAATTGGTAGTAAATTAAAGCAAGGACAATGAATCACTAATGTGGAAGTTGGTGTTGTATCAGAAGACTCTGGCAAGTGATAAAAGGTTTATTCATTATGCCTATAAGTGCTATATATAAAAAAAAAAGTATTTCTTCCCTCAAAAGAGAAAACAGGGGAAACTGGCAAAGAAACAGTGTAATAGAGATGACTTCTAGGCCACCCAGCTGCCCAATTACTGGCAACATCTCCAGATTTTTACAGCGTGCCTCTTGTGACACCACACTTTGAAAAGCAATAATCTTGCATTGTAAGAAAACCAAACTATATATATATATATATATATATATATATATATATATATATATATATATATATATAATATATATATATATATATGCCATCACATAAAAAGCACCCCTATATCTTCTAAGTAGAATAATTAAACAAAGGATTTTATACCATGAAAGATAAAGCAAAAGAATAAGTGGTTACTTTGTAACTTCTCTCTGTTCTGTAGTGTTTTGAAAAGCCTATTCTCTGTGTTAAATAGAAACAGCAACTTTTAAATTTTAAATTTATTACAATTTAATTCAGCAAGATAAAGCTTGGAACATCTAATTTCTTTTGACATTTTATTTGGAAGGACAATAGTAGTGATATTCACATTGTTTTACGCAAAACAAACAAACAATCAAAAAAACAAAACAGAATGAAAAGGCAGTGGTCTTACACAACCTAGCACTTAAGATATTTAAGCAGAACTACTAGCAATTCTCATAAGTATTCTTGGCAATTTCTTATAATGGATTCCTTAGCAATATTATTAAAATTTGAGAGGAGGTAAATGGGCTATAGCTGTGTCCCTGTGAACAATTCTCTGAAAAGACAAAGCAACAGTACGTGCAGCTGAGGGACAGCTAGAGTGTGTTAACATGGCTTGTTCTAACTTGCAGAGTTTGCTATTTATTGGATAGTAGTCCTCTCCAATAATACTTATACACTTCTGCAATAAATGAAACAGATGTGTCTGATTAAGAAAGCATCTTTTTAAAGGTTTTTGTTTTGTTTTTAGAATTGCTGGATATTATGTTATCTTTTCTTTGGGGGTAGCAATCTTGAAACCATTGATTGGAGGAAACTTTGATTCATCCATTCATTCAAGCATTCATCTAATATTTGTGTGCCTTCCATGAGTAGGCCCTGTGAACATTCTGAAAACATGAAGGTAATTGTGACAGGCTTCCAATCCCTGAGGAATTCACAGCTCAGAGAAAAAGACAAGTTAAAAAGCAAATTATTACTACCCCGTGTAAATAGTGCCATATTAGCAGTAGAAACAAGGTGCTTGGGAAACATTGAGGAAGGAGTGACCAATTTTCCAGAAAAATGAGGAGAAAGTTTAGAACAGAAGTTAGAATAGTCTCAAAGTAAGTTTGTCTTAGTTCAGGCTGCTATAACAAAAATACCACAGGCTGGATGGAGTAAATAACAAGCACTGATTTCTCACAGTTCTAGAGGCTGTGAAGTCCAAGATCACAGTGGCAACAATTTCAGCGTCTAGTGAGAGCTTACTTCCTGTTTCCTAGATAGTTGACTGCTCCTGCTCTCATCTGGCAAAAGGGGTAGGAGAGCTCTCTTTAATAATAATACTGATATCATTGATGAGGGCTCTGCCTTCATGACCTAATCACCTCCCAAATCTTCACCTCCTAATACAATCACACTGGGGGTAGGATTTAAACATGTGAATTTGGGGGACACACAAACATTAAGTCCATAACTAAGTTTTCTAGATAAGAGAAAACATTATGTTCAGTAAGTTCTTTGGTAACATTATGTTAGTAACAAGAGAACAGCAGAAAGTCTTGTTTGTATTCCTCTAAAGTATCAAACCTCTATTATGGATTTTTAAATGTTGATTTTGTATCCAGAAACTTTACTCATTTGCTTTTTATTTCTAGTAGTATCTGTGGAGTCTTTAGGGTTTTACATATAGAGAATCATGTCATCTGCAAATAGTGACAGTTTGACTTCTTTATTTCCTATTTGGATGACTTTTATATCTTTCTCTTGCTTAATTGCCCTCACTAAGACCTCCAATATTATACTGAATAACAGTGGCTATAATGGACAGCCTTGCCTTGCTCCTGATCTTAGAGGAAAATTTTTTAGTTTTCACCATAAAGTATAATGTTGACTGAGGGTTTGTTATATATGGACTTTATTATGTTAAGGTACTTTCCTTCTAAACCAATTTTATTAAGTATTTTGATCATAAATTCAAAGCATTCCTAGACTCTAATAATGAAGTGTTAGAAAAAGAAATAGAAAAAATAATCCCTTTTGCAATTGCAACAAAAAGAATAAAATACCTAGGAATAAATCTAACTAAACATGTGAAAGACTTATATAATGAAAACTATAAGACCCTATTAAAAGAAATCGAAGAAGATATAAAGAAGTAGAATGATATAACATGTTCTTGAATTGGAAGAATCAACATAGTTAAAAAGACCATATTACCTAAAGTGCTACACAGATTTAATGTAATCCCCATTAAAATTTCATTAGCATTTTCTTAAAGAAACAGAACAAAAAATAATCAGATTTGTATGAAAACACAAAAGATTCCAAATTGCTAAAGCCACCCTGAGAAAAAAGAACGAGGCTGGAAGCATCACTCTGCCTGACTTCAAATTATACTACAAAGCGACAGCAATGAAAATGGCATGGTATCTGCAGTAAAACAGACATGTGGACCAGTGAAATAGAATCGAGAGCCCAGAAGTAAACCCATGTTTATATGGGCAAATAATTTTTGACAAAAAAGCCAAAATTTTACAGTGGAGAAAGGAAAGCCACCTGCAAAAGAATGAAACTAGACTGTTGTCAGTCACCATACACTAAAATTAACTAAAATGGATTAAGAATCTGAATATAAGACCTAAAACAATAAAATGCATAGAAGAAAACATAAGAACTAAACTCAGGGACTTAGACTTATAGAGAATTTTATGAATTTGACCTCAAAGACAAGGGAAGTAAAAGCAAAAATAAATGAATGGGACTAAATAAAACTAAAAAGCTTCTGCTCAGCAAAAGAAACCATCAAAAAGATAAAGAGACAACCATCCAAATGGGAAAATATATCTGCTAGCAATGCCTCTGATAAGGGCCTAATGTCTAAAACATACAAAGAACTCAAACAAGATAACAACAACAACAACAACAAACAAACAATCCAATCAAAAAATGAGCAGAGGGCCTGAACAGACACTTATTTTTAGAGGACATACAAACGGTCAACAAACATATGAAAAGATGCTCAACATCGATAGCTATTAGGGAAATGTAAATCAAAACTGCAATGAGATACCATCTCTTATGTGTTAGAATAGCTATAATTAACAGGACAAGTATAACAAATGTTGGAGAGGATGTTGAGAAAAGGAAACTTCATATGCTGCTGGTGAGACTGCAAATTGGTATAGCCACTATGAAAAACAGTATCAAAGTTCCTCAAAAACTAAGAATTGATCTTTCATATGAATCTCTCTACTGAGTATTTACCCCAAAGACTTGAAAACCCATATCCAAAAAAATATTTGCACACCCATGTTCATAGCAGCATTATTCACTGTGGCCAGGACATGGAAGCAACTGAAGTGACCTACGATAGATGATTGGCTAAAGAAGCTGTGGTACATATATACAATGGAATAGTACTCAGCAATAAGAAGAAATGAAATACTGCCATTTACAACAGCCTGGATGGACCTCGAGATAATCATGTTAAGTGAAATGAGCCAGACAGAAAAAGTTGTAAATCACATAATATCACTTGTATGTGGGATATAAACCTAAAAGCAACAAATGAACAGGACAAACAGAGACTCATGGACATGGATAATAGACTAGTGGTTACCAGAAGGAGCAGGGAGGGGGAGAGGAGAGGTATATGGGATTAAAATGGTCAAATATGTGGTGACATAAAGAAATTTAACTATGGGAGGTGAACACACAGTGTAAATATATTTATGCCTTGCTGTTAAAATGTACAGCTGGAACTTACTGAATTTCATTAACCAATGTCACCATAAAAAATAATAATAATTAAAAAAAATAAAACAAAACAAAAAACCTCTATTATGTGTTGGACTTTTAAAAGCTAAAGTAACTCAATTAATTTTAAATACCACATGAAACGTGGTACTGAGTAAATATTAATTAAGAATAAGGTTATAAGTTCAAAGAGAGAGACTCTGAATGAAGACTGCTTTGGTTTGAAACCCAGATTCAATACTTACTAGCTTCATGCCCTTAAAGAAATTACTTAACTTCTCTGTGGCTGTATTTTTTTTAATCTATAAAATAAACTGGTATTTATATTTTCTACCTGATTGAGTTGTTGTCACTAGTGCTTACCAAACACATAATAAATTTTTAATTAGCTTTGGCTCTCATTTGTTTAAATATCCTAAAATAGATTCTCTATTTTGCTAATTATTCACTGGGATTCTTATAGTTGAGAGAAAAGTCCTCTTTTCACTGGGATACTAATGCATATTAGATCTAGTAGATTTCAGTAAACTAAAAAAAATTTACTTTTCTGAAGCACTAACTTTAAGCACCTTTTATATTTAATAATATGAGATAATATTTTATATTATCTAAGGAGAAATAGCTAAAAAATTCTCAGCTGGTAAATGTAAAAGAAAACCCTACATTACATATTTTTTTCTTTATGGATAAAATTTTAGTGAACACTTTTGAACTATGAAGCTTATTAAACTTACCACCTTCTTTCACTAGTGACATAAAAGCATATGGTTCTTGGTTCTGGAAACTTGTTTTATTCACTAAGATACATATTGCTGTCAAATGTAGTTTATTGTCACCTTTGGAAATGCAAAATTTCACTGAATCATATGTGCTAGTACTGGACCTAAGGAAATTCATGAGGAGGTAATAATTACCTAAGCCCTCAGGCATCTTTATTGTGTTTTTCCTTTCCTTTATATTCTATCATAACATATATTTTTAAATATATGTTTTAATTTTTAAATTATATTTGGCATTCACATTATATTAGCTTCAGGTGTGTAACATGGTAATTACACATCTATATAACTTACAAAATGATCACCCTGATAAATCGAGTACCCATCTGGTATCATACATAGTTCTTATAATATTGACATTATTCCTCACACTACACTTACATCCACATGACTATTTTGTAACTACCAATTTGCACTTCTTAATCTCCTAAACTTTTTTACTCACCACCCCCCAAATCATGTGCCATCTGGCCAACATCAAAATGTTCTCTGTATCTATGAGTTTGTTTCTAGGTTTTTTTTTGTTGTTGTTTATTTTATCCTTTAGACAATAAGTAAAATATAACTTGCCTTTATCTGACTTATTTCACTTAGCATATTACCCTCTAGATCCATCTGCATTGTTACAGATTACAAGATTTTATTCTTTTTTATGGCCGAGGAATATTCCATTGTGTATATGTACCACCTCTTCTTTATTTATTGATCTATTGGTGGACACACAGGATACCTTCATATTTTGGCTATTGTAAATAATGCTGCAATGAACATATAGATTCACATGTCCCTTCAAAGCAGTGATTTCAGTTTGTTCAAATACTCAGAAGTGGGACTACTGGGTCCTTCTTTGTCTTTTGTTATAGCCTTTTTTTTAAGTCCATTTTGTCAGGTATAAGTATTGCTACTCTAGCTTTTTTTGTTGTTTCTATTTTCATGAAACATATTTTACATTCTCTTACATTCAGTCTATGTGTTTCCTTCATTCTGAAGTGAGTCTATTGTAGGCAGCTTTTAATCCATTAACATTTAAAGTAATTATTGATATGTAATTATTGCCATTTTATTATTCATATATATATATATATATATATATATTTTTTTTTTTTTCTCTTAATGAAGACCCTCTAACATTTGTTGTAATGCTGGTTAAGGGTTAATAAACTCCTTTAGCTTTTCCTATCTTGGAAGATCTTTAGCTGTTCTTTAATGCTAAATAATGGTTTTTCTGGGTAATCTTGGTTTTTGGTCCTTACTTTTCATCAGTATAAATATTTCATGCCAATCGCTTCTGGCCTGCAAAGTTTTTGTTAAGAAATCAGCTGATAGACTCATGGGAGAATCCTTGGCTTTTTCTTTGCTGTTTTAAAGATTCTATCTTTGTCTTTAACCTTTGACTTTTTAATAATAATTTTTATTGTTGTGGGCTTCTTCGTATTCATCTTGTTTGTAATTCTCTGAGCTTCCTGGGCTTGTATGTCTATTTCCTTCACCAGGTTAGGGAAGTTTTCTGTCATTATTTCTTGAAATAGGTTTTCAATTCCATGCTCTCTCTTCTTCTGGGACTCTGATGATGCAAATGTTGGTATACTTGATGTTGTCTCAGAGTCCCCTTAAAACAGTGATCTCAACCTTTTTGGCACCATGGACTGGGGCTCCCCTGAGAATCTAATGCCTGACGATCTGATTGCTGAGGAGAAGATTCTAGCTTTGGAGAGTGGCTACAAATAGAGATGAAACTTTACTCGTTCAGCTGTTGTTTACCTCCTGTTGTGCAGCCCAGTTCCTAACAGGCTACAAACTGATACTAGTCACTGCCAGGGGTAGGGGACCCCTTCCTTAAATAATCCTGATTTTTCTGGATTTTTTTTTACTTCTTGCTGTACTGATTTGGGTGTTTTTTTGCTACCTTATTTTCTCCATCACTGATTCGATTCTCTACTTCATCTAATCTACTGTTGATTCTCTTTAATGTAGTCTTTATTTCAGTTATTGTATTCTTCATTTCCAACTGTTTTTTAAAATGTTTTTGGCTCCATTTTTATGATTTCTATCTCTTTGTTAATCTCTCATTGAGTTCATTTACTCTCCTCCTAAGTTCATTGAGTATCCTTATAAACAGTGTTTTGAACTCTGTGACTGCTAGATTGCTTGTCTCCATTTTATTTAGTTATTTTTCTGGAGCTTTGTTCTATTCTTTCCTTTGGGGCATGTTCTCCTCATTTTAATTGTCTCTCTGCTTTTGTTTTTATGTATTAGGTAGTGGTGCTATGTCTCCTGATCTTAGTAGAGTAGCCTTATATAATAGTGCTTTGTCGGGCCCAGTGGCACAGTCTTCCCTGATCACCTGAGCCGGCTAACCCAGATGTGTTCCTTGTGTAGTTGAGATTTGTTTGCTATTTGTATGCCAATGGGAAGGATTGACCTCTGGGCTGATTGGTTGTGAGGACTGGTCAGTGAAGGGCTGACCCTATGGATTTTCTTTAGCAGGGCTTTTGTGCCTGCCTAGTCTACCCTTTGGTGTGTTGTCCTAGGATGTATCCCTGGGTGATGCTCTGGCTTGGTCTGAAATTGACCACTGGGTGTGCCCTCCCTGGGGCCTCCTGAGAGGACCCCTGCCAGAGGCCACATTTGGCTGCAGCTTGTGCCCTACCCAGGGCCACCTGGGAAGTCACCAAGCAACCTAATGATGGCTGCCACCTATGATGGGCTTGGAAATGCCTTGAAATACCAAGCCACAAACTAAGGCAAACTGTCACCATTGCTAGTCTTGAGGCTGCTCAGCATGAGGAGAATCCAGGACAGATGCTGCTTATTTGAGGTTTATAAATCTTTGAGTGATTTTAGGAATATCTGTAGCATGAATCAAACAGAACTTTTGTATGGAAAAGCCACTGGGCTCACAAGTTTGGTAGGTAGAGTCTCAGGAAATAACCAGGGCAGGGCTAACATCTAGTCAGGTTGATGGAGACTCAGATAAAGCAGCTGGCTATGTCTGCACACTGGGAGGTGGGAGGGCTCAACAGAGAAACATAAATTCTGCCAGTAGTCTATCTGGAAAAAAGTTGCTTTTCTAGCCATCTCCTTGAAGTCAGACAACTTGATTCTTTCCTGTAAGTCCCTGGTGCCTTTCAGGCTGCTTCCCCAGCATGGGAGCTCAGAGCAAATGTCAGTAAGTAAGTTCTTGTGTGGACCCCTTAAGAGTAATGTTTGCAATTCCAACTACCCTCCATCTCACTAAGCCAGTCTCTGCTGGTTTTCACAGCAAAAAGTTGTAGGGACTTTCTTTCCCAGCACTGGCCCACTAGGCTGGTGAGCCCAGTGTGGGGCCGAAACTCCGTGCTCCTCCAGAGAGACCTCTGCAGCCAGGATATCTTTACTGATGCTCAACTGCCAGATGCTGGTGTGGGATCTGCCTGTTTTGCATCTCTACTCCTTATATCAGTATTGAGGTGTCCTCTTCTGTGTGTCTCAAGTTGTAGGACTTCTGTTTAGCTAGACCTCAGGTGACTCCCAATGGTGGTTGTTCTGTAGTTTAGTTGTAATTTTGATATGGTTGCTGTCTCTCATAACTTAACTTTGAAGCCTTCATTAACAATAAAATATAAAATAACTGATACCAACTTAAACTAATAACTTATCCATAGATCATTTGACTCTGATAAGTTTTCATGCTTAAAATCAGGGGTCTACAAACTATTACCTTTGGACAAAAATCAAGTCTTCATATAGCCTGTTCTTGTAAAAAAAAAAAAAAAAGGTTCATTGAAGCATAGTCACACTTATCTTTTTATATATTGTCTGTGACCACTTTTACACTACTAGGACTGAGTAGAGTATTGAGATGGAAACTTATTGCTCACAAAACCTAAACTATTTACTAGCTGAGCTTTTACTAAAAGTTTTCTGATCCTCATCATAAATTCTAGAAAAGATTCTCTGAAAGGAATTTTCAACAAGTGGGACGACTTCTCTATATGTTCTTAAGAAACTCTTTCTCTCTTTGTGCACTTGTAAATACACACACACACACACACACACACACATTACAGGTACATTTATTCTATCAAATTATGTACTGTAAACCTTGAGCTATCTAAAAAGTAATCATCAGCCAACTAAATATTTTTTTGTCTTTGCTAAATATTCCTAATAATAATTTTATTTATTGTTAAATGGTATGGCTGCAAATTGATCCCATTTTAACCCTCTATTTTATCACAAAATTAAATTTTGTCTTTTATATTTTATACTAATTCCCTTAGACTGTAATTCTCCAATGTAAGAGTTATATTGTCTTCATCTTTGAATCCAGAACACTCAAAAGGTAAGAATAGAATAGATGCAATAAGGAAATATATGAAAGAAAAAAATATATAACCTTTATTATTTTCTCTGGGTTCTTAAAAAACATCTGAAAATGAAAAACACTAAGTATAGGTATAGATGTGAACCAAAACTGATTCTCATTTGCTGCTGATGGAATAGAAATCATTATGATTACTTGTGGCACAATCTAATAAATCTAAGATACGCATATGACATGACTCAGGAATTCAAGTCCTAAATTTATATTCTAAAGGATATATGCTGATGTGCACCAAGAAATATATATGGTAATGTTCATTATACCATTTTTTATAATAGCCAAAACTTGAAAAAAATTCAAATGTTTGTAAACAATACAAAAATTTACAAATTGTGTTATTTCTTCAATTATTTGCAAAATAATAGGTTTTGTTTTATAATTTCTTCACTTATCTACTGAATAAATCTATAGAATTTTATTGCTATACTGACGCACATGAGTGGCTGAGTATCATTAAGTATCACAGGAGCTTGGATCTATATGATAACCACAAAAATCTCCTTCTATCTGAATAGATTGAGTTTTCATCTAATCTGGCAAGATTCAGCTTCCCTTGCAAACCTGAAGAGCAAAATTATAATTCTAAGGCTAATGAACTCTGAGAGTCAGGAAGCAAATTAAGTGATCCTATGATCATCCAGTTTATGATCTTACAGTTTCCTAGCTGTTTCACAGGGAGAGGGAGTCCAGACTGAACTGTATAGATTCCCTTAATTTAGAAGATAAAACTGAGACTTTAATGAGATCAAAGAGACTATAATACTTAGGACAGAATATAAGTGAGGAGAGCACTACATAGAGAGAGAACTCTTAAAATATGCATAGGATTCCCCTTTAGTATTCATCAGTGTACTAATCAGCACATATATGTGAAGAAACTAACCAAGACTGGGAGAATAATCAAATGAAATGGTTAAAGCAAAAAGTACGGGAAGCTCAAAAAGTACAGGCAGCTCAAAAAGTATGGGAATAATGCCTGTTTCCACTAGTGAGACTGAAAAAAATCAATAATTTACAGGACATTTAATAGACTACTAAGATGAGTACTTTAATGAGTTTGAGACTAAACACTGCATTGATTCCACCGAAAAAATCTTAAAAGCATGAATGAAAATATTTCTAAATACAGTATGCCAAAAATAAAACTCAAGATATTTATAGAAAATCAAAAAAAGCTCTCAAGAAGGCAAGATTTACCATATCTGGCATTTAATCAAATATTTCAGATATGCAAAGAATCAGGAAAATACAACATATAATAAAGAGAAAAATCAATATATTCAAACCTACCCAGAACTAACACAGATGTCAGAATTAACAAATAAGAACTTTAAAACAGTTATTAAACTATATTCCAAACATTTAGAAAACTAAAAAAAAGATTTAACAAGTTAACTAAAAATACAGAGAAGAAAAGATTAGTAAACCTGAAGATACAGCAGTTAAAACAACCCAAATTAAACATACAGAGGGAGAAAGACTGAGAGCTTGGAGACAACATTGCATCTAAAACACATGTGATTGGAGTTCCTGAAGGACTGTGGGGGGTGGAAAATAATTTAAAAAAAATTAATGGCCTCAAATTTTCCAAATTTGATGAAAACTATAAACACAATTTTAAGAAGCTCAATGAACCCTAAGCACAAAAAATATGAAGAAAACTATAGGCCAGAGAAAAAAAGACACATTACATACAGAGGGTAAGGAAATAAACATGATAGCAGATTTTCTGTTATTGGAAACAATGAATAAAAAAAATAATGGTGCAACATACTTAAAGTAATGAGAGAAGAAAAAATACTAAAATTCTATACTCACTGAAAAAAATTGCAAAATTGTAAGTGACAGAGATTTTTTCAGACCTACAAATTATGTAAGAATTCATTACCAGCAGACCCACACTATAAGAAATGTTAAAGGCAATCTCTCAGACAGAAGGAAAATAATATCAGATGAAAATATGGATCTGTATAACAGAAAAGTTAACTATGTGGGTAAATATTTAAGTTATTTTATTATTATCTAAAACCTATTGAGAGATAATTGGCTATTAAACAAAAACAGTAATCACATAGTGCAAATTTACATCATATGTAAAAGTTAGTAAAATGTATGAAGAAATAACACATGAATAGAAAAGAAAAAATAAAAGTTTAACATAATTTATTTTGAAAGTCATATTTATGTCAAATAAATATGTGAAAATGTGCTCCATGTCATTAGTTATTAGAGAAGTTCAAATTAAGACAAAAACGATATACTAGTACATACCTATTAAAATGGCTAAAATGAAAAAGACATAATACTAAATGTTGACAAAAATGGCACCTGGAATTTTCATACACTACTAGTGAGAATGTAAAATGGGACAAAAATTTTAGAAAAATAATTGATTGTTTACTAAAAATTAGTGTATGCCTACCATATGATCCAGACATTTCATTCCTAGGTAATTAGCCAAGAGAAAGAAAGGAAAGCATGTAAAGACTGTACATGAATGTTCATAACTACTTTGTAATAGTTCCAAACTGGAAACAACACAAATGTTCATCAACAAATGAATGGATAAATAAATTGTGTTATATACATATAATGGAAAACTACTCAGCAATAGAAAGTAATGAGCCATTGATACACACTAAAACATAAGTGAATCTCAAAATAGCTATGCTGAGTGACAGAATTCAGATGAGAAATAGTCCATATGGTTTGATTTCATTTATTGAAGTTTCTAGAAAAGCAAATTAATTGACAGAGCAGTGGTTGTCTGGGGTTGATGGGAGTTTGGTTGGAGAAGGAAGAACAGGAGGGATTACAAAAGACATGAGAACAATTGGGGCAATGAATATGTTCACTACTTTGATGTGATGGTTTCACAATGTATCATATGTTAAACTTACCAAGTATTACGCTTTAAATGTATGCAGTTTAGTATGTTAATTATATCTCAATTAAGCTGTTAAATAAATAAAGAAGTAAAAATATTTACCTGAAATAAATTTAAACTTTTATTCCAATAAGCTATAAAATTAATAAATAGAATATGCATAAATATACTTGCTCTAGCACATTTTTTTGTTGTTGGCAAAAATGGACTCTTGCTGATATCACTGGGAACAGAGTGAATGTAGGGAATACATTTATCTTGAGATCCTGATACATTTTCTTAAGAAATTTATCTGCATCCTAAAAATAGCTTGAAGATCAGATGATATGGTAGTTGCTATAGAAACTGCACATTTGAGGGAGAATCACAGTGTGTAAAAGTTGTAAGTTATAAACACTTCACAGTAGCTGCTGCCCTGTAGTTCCTGTCACCTGTCTTCTTGCTTTGGGATGGAAAAATTATTTCTTAATGAACTTAAGAATCTTCTAAAAATAGTTTCCACAATATTCTTATCTGCTAACTGTATCTCATACCAGAATTTAACACCCTTGTGGTGCATAAATGAAAGATGACATTTTAAGTGACATTTTGCAATTAAGAATAATTTACAAGAAACTAGTGTGGAAAACTGAAGGCGACCTCTTTTAGACATGGCCAACAAGTACAAGAGGATATATATGGTAGATCAATTTATCTTAGTGAATGGGAAAGAGATAGAAAAGCATTTGTATGCTTTCATGAGTTTTACTGTTATCCCAAACACGGGATTTGATTATGTTCTGCAAATGTTTAAGAACTAATTTTCCTCTGGATAGTTCACATGATATATAAAGGTGGGTACATAGGTTTGAGCTATTTAAAGAGCCAGTGAAAAATCTGCCTGCCTTCTTAGACCTTATAAAACAAGGTAGTGACTGACTCATAAGAAGTAACTTGCATTTCTGTTCTGTCCAATATATTTATTTTAGACTCAATAGTAACAGAATATGTAGTCTTTCTGGCTAGACATCAAACATAGGCTTAATCAGATATATTTACCACCTGGTTTACTTGATTCAACTATACAAGGTGGTTAGGATATTTTATTTTATTGAATCTACTAGATTTCCTAAAACCCATATTAAAAAAGACTCTAAAATTGAACTTAAACATAAGCTTATTTCTAATTTTAATGGTTTGGAATTGTCTGTTTTGTAATTTAGGTTTGTTTTATTTTTAGGGGCCAATCAAATTAGAATTGTGTTTAGAATACTCTGTCTTCAAGTTATTGCTTATGGTTATGGCAACAGGAATTAATATCTTTATCTTTCCTTTAAGAAAATTTCAACGGTATATTTTCAGCATCCAATTCATACTCTAGAAGCAAATTTCAAGCTGGGAAGATTTCATTACTTTTTTCAGAACACATTTCCTCTAGAAGACCATACTACAACTTAAGCAGAGCTTCTTCAAACTTTGCTGGTTTCTCCATTTATTATAGAACAAAGTTCAAGCAAATGTAGTCCTACATGATTTATGTGGTCCTTGTGTCACCAATAGCCAGTCCTTTTATTGTCTTTTACTTCTATTTCCCCAAATTCATTCTGCTGTTTAACTTTTCTGTGGCATTGTTCATGCATCTTTTGAGAATATTTGCATCTTTTTCTAGATCTGCATGACTGAGTATTTTCTCTTTTGAAGCTTTTTCTGACTTCATCAAGGAGAGCTAACCATTCTCTCTTCTCTCTTTTTATGCACACATTTCTATTAAAAAACTACAGTGTATTGCACATATCAGTCCCCTCTCATCAGACTATTCACTTTCTCAGAGCAGAGCTTCCCTTACTCACCTTTGTATTCTCTACTGCTAGAACAGAACCCAGCCTCAGGTCATCCATCATTTGTAGCCTAGTGTTCTTGGTGGATAATGGCATGTGTTAAGAATATAATTATCAGTTTTATATTTTATGATTTTGTTTCCATTAAGGCCATGGGAATGCTAGAATTTTGTGTTCTCATTTTCCAAAGTCACTCTATGTAATACAGAATCAGGAACAGGGTTTAATTTAGAAAACTTTAATTGTTATGCAGACACCAGATTCTCAAATGGAGAATTCTGGTACAAGGCTATATTGAAATGTACCATTCTAGTTAAGGTATGAGTGACACCTTCTTCTTCCCTTTGACTATTTAGTTGGAGGAAGGCAGTTTAAGAGAGCAAATGCTGAATATCTAAAAAAACAAATCATCATCTAATTTTATGGAATGATTGAAAGTCCTATGAGAATAAATGTGGTCAATCAGTTATTGATTTGGACTAATCAGGTCTTTCCTTATAGGAAAGAGATGAGTCTAAGCAAGGGAGGCATAGGAGGAGGCTATAAAATTGACTCCTTCATACTATGAGTGAATTGTAAGGTGGCTACTGTAGTTAACAACATATTCTAGTTAAAATTTACTGTATTCCCAGACCATACAACTCTAAATGTTCAGCATTAAATTTATTTGTGGTAAATTTGTTGATGAATAGGGACAGCAGAAATAAAACACAAATAATTTTAATGTGAAAATAATAGCTAATATTTGTTTAGCACTTTTTATGTGTCAGGTATTTATTTTATACACTTTGTAAAGATTAACTCATTTAATTTTCACAATAATTCCATGAAGCAGGAACAACTATACCCACAATCTGGGTACCAATATGACTGGTATCTGATCTAAAGTTATATAGGTAGTAAAATGGCAGATCTAGGACTTAAACCCAGGCGGTTTGCTTTGGAGCCTTAGCCCTTAACTACTATAGTACATTGCACAAAGTAGAATAGCTCCTATGTACCAGCTACTGTGCCAGATCCTGGAGAATGGGGAATGATACAGACATGACACTTTCTCTAACAATGTCCATAGTCTAATGAGCATTATAGGACATTATGATCCTGTGTGATAGGAATACTTAATAGATCCCAAATCCATAATTTGGATGACAAGTTAAGGCTTGTGGAAGAATCAAAGTTTAATAGGCAGGTTAGATCAGGCAGAATGGGATAGAAGGGGTTTGGGGGACTTGCATCAGCAAAAGTTCTGTGATGGAAATTAAAATTAGAAGCTAGAATACTACAATCTCATGAGTCATTTTAAAGGGTTTGGACTTTATTCTGACATGTTTAGTTTGAAGTGTCTGTGGGACATCCAGCTAGAGGTCTGTGTCTAATTCAGAAAGATATTTGGGCTGGAAATATTTATTTGGAAATCATTAGTGTAGAAGTAGAAATGCAAACCATAGAGTAGATGGAAATGTGTGAAAAAATAAGAAGACACAAATCAGACTAAGTAGCACCAGAAATTAAGAAATATCAGGGGATGAGAAGCTCAGATGAGAATAAAAAGGAGCCACTGTGAGAAAAAAAGAGAAGATGAAGAATATGATATTATTGAGGCTTAGGATTCCAGAGCATTCCAAGGAAAAAAAATTGATCAATAGTAAAAAAATACTGAAAGGGTAAAGATTAAGAAGTACTTATTAGATTTAGCAACAAGGTGATCTAACTGGGTGAAAACAACTTCAAAAAAGAAATGGAGGTGGAAGCCACTCTATAACAGGTTGGAAGTGAATGGGGAATGAAGAGTGGAGACTGAGTAGAGAAAATGTTCTCAAGAGGTTTGGCTAACTATATAGACTGAGTAGAAAAAAAATAATATTGTGTGATCCTATGGGTTCTTTGCTTTTCGTTGATTTATCACCTGGACTAAATTAAAAAATTATTAAAAGCAAATATTATGTCTTCTATTTCTTTAATTCTCAACATTCAGATGATAACTCATATATGTTAGTTGCTTAATAAACTTGAAAATGGAATGGTCGTGGCAGTAATTTGCTTTATTAAAATGCAGTATCTGCCATAGATGATAGAGCTTTGTACTACAGAGTCATATAAATTTTTTTATATATCCTATGCATCCATAATCATAATATAGTAATTAATATTGATGATATCAGTATCAAGAAAAGAAAAATATAAAAAAAATAAAATATAAACAACATTGAACGAAGAATTATATTTCATTATTTTTAATGGTGATTTATAGATAACATGTAACTCAGTCATTTGGTGTATTTAACAAACAGAATAGTGATATCTTAACCTTTCTTAAGAAAAGAGAATTTAACTTGTATACAATATTTTATTTTTTGAGTATTTACCAATGATGAATTTTAATCAATATGACATTGTGTATGTGTGAGTTAAGAAATTACAATGGTAAGAAGAAAACAACTCATAACATATGCTTAACTTTAATCTTGGAATTCAAAGACTTAAACATCTTATTTGTAAGGTATTTCTGTTAGTGGGAAATTTTAACAGATCTTTATATATATGATAGAATCACTTTTATCTACAATGATAGTCAAATAGGTAGTTTTAATAGAATTTCAATGACTTCGAATTGACCTTTTTGTCAGCTTGTTCACATATTATTTTCTCTATTGATGTTTCATTTCATTCCTTTCAAATTTAAAATACTAAAAAACAAAAATATGGGTCTACAGTTTGAGAAGATTACATGTTATCATTTACTAAATTAGGAAATTACATTTCAAGCAACATCTGCTTATTGAAAATTTTTCACTAAAAACAATAGCTGTGGTTTGAAAGGCCACACATTGTGTTGTCTAATATGATGATATGATTGCAATTACATTGAGTCAATTGTTTATGATATTTTGAATCACAGAATAACTCATAAAAGATTACCAGTTAATTAGTTTTATCTTCTAACAGAATGTTTTGATCATATATAAGGTGTGTTGATTTTCAACAAAACAGAAGTTACTTAAGCAAAAAGAAATTTACTTGATGAGCTTAGGGGTTCTTAAGGATGTATTATTATAGCAAACAGTTCTTGCTGTGTATCAGGAACTATTCTAAGTATTCTTCTAATTAAATAATTTCTATATTAGCCAGTCTTTTCTAGGTTCTACTGTGGTAACAAACAACTCCAAATCTTATTAACTTACTACATCAAAGATTTATTTCTTGCTCTTTTTATATGTTGGCTGTATGTTTTTTTTTTTTAATTTAGGAACCTAACTGAAGTAGGAATTTTGAGAGAGAGACAGAGAGAGACAGAGAGAGACAGAGAGAAACACAGAGAGAGAGATAACAAGACCATGAAATGGCTCCTAAAGCTTCTACTTGGTGATAGTACCTTGAACAAAGCAAGTCCCATAGTCATGTCCAATAATCTGTGGAGTGGGAAAATGAATTCTTCCCATAAGTGGCACTGTAAATCAAATGTCAACAAATAAAGATATATCATTCTTCTAGGGGGAGAGTAGAAACTATTTTAAAACAATAATACAATCATTATTAGGTCTTCCTCTTCATCATAGTATTTGCTTCTCTGATTTTTGATGTTATTCTTTCTTTTCTACATGTAATGGCACCCCTCTTGATTTTCAGAAACCTAAGGACCAAAAAGTAATTTTCTATGAAGGAACCCAAGACACAGTGATGAGGCATAGATCACAATAAACAGTTCCATTCAAAAAGAGATTCAAGAAAGCAGTTCTTTGGCAGTACAACTGCCACCAATATATTATCTGCTTTTTATTTATTTGATTACAGTTACTTCCATTTGCTAATATCCACAACAGTAATTGCTTTCCAAAAATCTTTCTCTCTCACTCACTCTTTTTCTCCTTTTCTATTTCTGTCTCTTTAGCCTCTCCCTCTTTTCTTAATTACAGACATCTTGAGTTTATCAGACTTCTGTGGTAAGACACACCCTTATCAAACTTTTGCTCTTGAGCTACTTTATTTCAAATGAATTACTGAATGTCATCTTAATTGATTTAAAAGCTCTAACAAAAGGTTTGTTAACCACATCACTAATTTGTCTCTTGCCATGAGTGTGTTAATAAAAAATTATCATTGAAAGCATTCTTCAATTTTATCTTTTATTTATTTTGATGGCACATATTTCCATTTTGAAACCCCACAAATTTTGGAATTTCTGAGCTTTCTACATATTCTTTTAACTTTACTTGCAAACTGATCAATATTTTTGTTAAGGGTGTCTGCTTCTGTAATCCACTTACTTGTTAACCATGGTGTGGTACTAGGTGATGTATTGTGCTAATAATGGCCAACTTCTGCTTCTGTAATCTGCTTACTTTATAACTGCCTCCTCTAAAACCCCAGAGCTAATCTCCTCTAACCCTGCCTGGTAGAGTGTGAGTCCCCGGCCAGCTAATAAAGGCTCATAATTCATCTTACTTGGCTCCATGGGTCTTAAAATTGATCACTCCACAACATTTGGAGGCCCCAGTAAGATCCTCCCCAGAGAGAGAAGGGGAGTTTTCTGAGACCCACAACCCCAGTTGCTCTGGGCAGGGCACGACCACATCCAGGGGGTGGCTGCTGAGAGATGTTCCTCAGCCGCGGACATGGGGCGGCCCTAGATCAGAGAGACTGGTGGACAAACATTTTTCACAATTGGACACAAGCCTCCTGGTCCTGTCTCACTGGTGAGTTTGTCTAAGAGTCCTCTTAGACCTGATTCTGTCTGTGGTCCCTAAGAACTAGTGGAAGGCTTGACGCAGCACAACTCCCCTAATACAGTCAGGTCTGAGACGTCAGATCCTGACTCAATACCTGTTTCAGTTTCACTTTCTGATACGTTAGCATTTTGTGTTACCTGTAGTCTGTTTTGTCTGTCTGTATTGTGTATGTTTGTCTGGTCTAGTCGAATGTACTGTTACCCTCCTATTGCCTTGGTCCTCATAAGTTTACTTGGTTTCTGTCAAATTTGTCTCATCTTCTGATTGTTCTGGTCTCTGAATGTCTCTTGTGAGTTTTTCCTTGGTATTCTTTTTAGTTTATTAATTCTTCTTTTTGCAGGGTTTCTTGCTGCTACAGCTCCGCCCGAGTGGCCACCTAGCCACCAAGTGGACCTTGTCTAACATTCTTATCTATCACAGGAATGTTATTCTCATTCATGTCCATCCCCACCGCCATGAGATAGTCTTTTTCTAAGTCCACTACCTTACAGGGACTTGTGGACAATTTTAAGGATTTCATGTGATGGGCCCAAGGTTATGGGTCGTCAGTCACTCCGTTTGCTCTTCAGAGGCTCTGCCAAGTAGACTGGTCAGCCTTTGGAGTTGGATGACCATCTGAGGGTTCCTTTATTTACATATGGCCTTCAGAGTCAAAAGTGTTGTTTATGAGAAACCTAGTTACCTTAATCAGGCCCCATACATAAATGTTTGGATAGACATTGTGTCTGATGCTCTTAAGTATCTGAAAGATTGTTATAAAAAGTCAGACTCTCCAGTGGCTGACTTTCTGCTGGTGCCTGCCTCTCATATGGTTCTTCTGGCAGAGCCAAGGAGCACTCTGGCACCTCAGAAATCACTTGAACCTGTTCTACAGTCACCTTGAGAGGATTCGAAAATCCTCAATCCCCCTTCCTATTGCTCTTCTGGAAACCCCTTTAGGCCTCCGGAGGCAGCCAGTCTTCAGAGCCCACCACACACTCAGACGGGGGCTGTCTTACTCTCTACAGGATCCTGACCCCATCCCCAATTTGTCACAATCTGTAGTTGTCCTGGCACCTCTCTGACAGATAGCCCCAGCTGGGGGAGACACCCAGACCTCTTTCATGGTGTATGTCCCCTTTTCAACTAGTGATCTGTATAATTGGAAATTGCAAATTCTGTCCTTCTCAGAAAAACCCCAAGGCTTGACCTCCTTTTTAGAATCCATCTTTTTCACCCACCAACCCACGTGGGATGATTGCAGCAGCTTTTACAGGTTTTGTTCACTACAGAGGAGAAGGAAGTCATTCTAAGGGAAGCTGCAAGAGGGGTCTCGGACCCCACTGGACAGCCCACCACTGACCCTGCACGGGTACAACTTATATTTCCCAGCACTTGACCTAACTGGAATTCCAACACAGATCAAGGTAAGAAGGCTCACCTAAGGTATCACCAGTTGTTACTCCAAGGTCTCTGGGCAGCGGCTCACTGACCAGTCAATTTATCCAAGGTAAGTGAGGTTATTCAGACTAAAGATGAGTTGCCTACAGCATTTTTAGAGAGTTACTAGAATCTTATAGACTGTATACTCCCATTGACCCAGAAGACCCAAATAATTGGAGAGCCATTAATCTAGCCTTTGTTAGTCAGTCAGCCTCAGATATCAGAAAGAAATTATAAAAACTAGAAAGGTTCGAAGGAGAGAACTTATCTAAGCTTCTCGAGATTGCCCAGAAGGTGTTCAACAATCGGGATGGTGTCCAGAAGGTTATGTTTGTTGGACAGGATAAGTCACGAGGGCCACCCGGCAGGGACCGAGTTGAGGGCCAAGCTGACGCCCAAAGGGAAAGGCAAACTGGGGTCAGAGTAACTTATAGAAGGACCAATGTGCATACTGTAAGAAGAAAGGACTTTGGAAGAACGAGTGCCCCGAAAAGGGCCAGGGGCTAGGAAAAAGGGCCCTACTTATTATGTTAGAGGATGCAGAATGAGGAGGTCAGGGCTCTTACATTATGAGCCCCCGAGAGCCCAGGGTAACATTGCAAGTCGGGGGCCAACCTGTCAACTTTTTAGTGGATACAGGAGCTACTTACTCAGTTTTGCAGAATACCAAAGGCCCCCTATCTAAAGAAAAGACTTTAATACAAGGAGCCACAGGACAAGAGAAATCTTATCCCTGGATTCAGGCCAGAATTACCAATCTAGGAAAAGGGACCATCACTTCGTTCCTGGTTATGCCTGAATGCCCGTACCCCTTATTGGGGAGACACTAAAAAAATTACAGGTCATCATCTCTTTTAAGGAAGGACACACTGAATTGACTCTGGGGGCCACTCCATCTGCAATAATGCTCACTTGTTCCCTCTCTGAAGAATACCTTTTATTGGAGGGGCCTGTTTTCAAAAGTTAATTGAACTATTGAAAAGAGACTCTTATATTCCAGGGCTATACAAAACTGCCAAAGAGATAACAACAAAATGTCATATTTGTACCCAAGTTAACAATGGGCCTCCAGTTGAAGTACAAATTGGATCAAGACTCAGGGGCCAATCCCCGGGACAACATTGGGAATTAGACTATACAGAAGTAAGCCCTAGAACTTTTGGATTTAAGGATCTACTTGTGTTTATCGATACCTACTTAGGATGGACTGAAGCCTTTGTAACTAAGAGAGAAACTGCTCAGGTAGTAGCTAAGAAATCTGCTCAGGTAGTAGCTAAGTAGTCTCAGAAATAGTATCCCGATTCAGCTTGCTATTAACAATGGGGTCCAACAATGGCCCAGCATTCATCGCCAAAACAAGTCAAACCTTAACCAAATGTTAGGTATTAATTGGGAACTACACTATATATAGACCTCAGAGTTCAGACCGGGTAGAAAGAATGAATAGGACATTAAAAGAAACTTTAACTAAGTTTAAACTTGAAACTGGTGAGAACTGGGTGAGCCTCCTCCCCTTTATCTTCCTTAGGGTAAGATGTACCCCTTACCTCCAAGGTCTCACTCCATATGAGATCATATTTGGGAGACTGCCACCAATCCTACCCAAGGTTAGAACCAGAGATTGAAAAGTTCAACACCTCTCTTCGGCCACCCGCAACAACTCTGATCATCCTCTGAGACCCCACGGCCATTTCCCTGGTGACTGGAACTGGGTGAAAAAGGTACAGGCGGCTGGCTGCCTGTCTTCTTTCTTTTCTTAGTCTCTCACCGTTCCCACTCAGGATTATTTTCCAGGGTTGCAATGAATATGGCAGGATTTACCACTTGCTGGATGCCGCACTCTATAATGAACAGTTTTGCAGTTTCTTTTATGCATTGTAAATTAAGGGAGATTACATAAGAAGGCTAGAATTGGATTACAAGATCATATCCTTTTTTTAAAGACTGTTTATGCCTTTAGGGGGTATTATTTCTGCCATTTTACAGGTGTGTTGACCAAGATGCATAAGAACAATGAACAGGAATTGCTTAAAAACATTTTGCTAAAAAAGTTATATCCCTGGGACATGACTACCCACCAAAACCTGTCCAGATAGGAATTTATGATCAGATCACACTATGAGGTTACTTTCCATAGAATCCCTTTTTTCATTCACAGAGTTTATATGTTTCTTGTTTTATTTTGTTAAAAAATCACCCAAAGCATCTAATTGACACTATCAACATTCTAATATCCCTGTTTTTATCAGAAGTCAAAGTTCTTATTATGTGCTGGCTGGAAAATTACTGTTTGGCTATCGCCTATGGGAACATAGGCTGTCACCCACAGGAACATAACATTTTAACAATAAGCTTTCTGATTCCATACCTCTGCTTGCACACCCAACCTGTGGGTCGACAGGTAGTGAATAGAAGAAAAATAGACCTTTGTGTTCAGACAGAATGAAGAATGAGATTTTGGGCTTAAAAATGCTATACTTATACATTTCGAAGCTGCTTAATTTGGGGTCTGTGTACCCCTGGCAGACCCAGCTGGCTGAATAAAAAGCGTGTTTTCTATACTCACTGAGTTCTGGTGGTCCGAGTGTCTTCCAGGGGCTGGCGGCTACAACAATTGCATTATCTGTCTTTCAAATTATAGCAGGCAAATTTTTACCAAATGTTTTAAATGTCTGTCATCGTATAATTAGTCACCATTTTTCCAACCTTCAATAACAATTTCCTTGCTCCTCCCTAGCCAACTCTGAAAATGCCACATTGTTTATGTTTGTATTTATAAAACATTTCTATTTCTGAGTACAAATTTCTGTATAATTAGCTTTTGCTAGATTATTCTATGGTATCAAATGTCAATGTAAAAATTGTCCAAATCTGTAAAAAATTTTTATAAGTTCATTTCATCAAAACCAATGACTTGTAGAGAAGCAAGATCTCAGATGACCCGGTGAAAGACATTTTTACAGTTTCTTTTATACATTGGAATTAAGGAGGGAGCAGTAAGAAAGCAAGGCAGAGATTGGATTACAAGATATTTAACAAAATTATGTACTCCCTTGAGGGTAATTATGCTTCTGTCTTTGAAGGATCTGAAAAAGAGGATTACTCTGGCATTTCAAAGGTGTGTTAACCTAGATGTACAAGAATAGACAGGGCTTAAGTAAGTCAAAAATAAACATTTTTATAAAGAAGTTGTATGCCTGCAGCATGGTTAACTACCATGACCTGCCTGGTTATGATTTTATGATTAGATTACTCTATGAGGTAAGGTTTATCAGAGTTTCATTTTCATTCACAAAAACAATTTTTAAATTCTAGTGACTTAAGTACCACAGAGAATTTTTTTCTTGCTTATGTTACACTTAAACTGATGATCAGCTTTTGCTCTACTCTGTGGCACTGCTCAAAGTGTTCTCTTAATTTGAGGGCCCAGGTTTTGTGGCAGAGGATAAAAAGCAATACTAAACTTTGCAATGCTTCTTAAAGCTTCTGGTCAGATGTGCTAGTAGTCACTCTTGCTTATTATATTCTACTGGTCAAAGAAAGTCACAGGACCAAGTGTGATTGTCACAGTGCAGGAATGCACTAACAGTCCTGAGGTCAGGAATGTTATAATCTTACAGGAAAGGGGACAAATAATTGGCAACAGACAAAAACAAACTAATAAACTCAAAATAATCCTGTGAGATTAAACATTATTGTTACCATTTGGAGGCAATATGAACCCCGGTGTCACCTCAGCAGCATGGGTGTGGGGTGTAATGCCATAGAAGCGCAATTATTATTTTTTTCTTGATTCTTACATGCTAACACAGCAAGAAATTACAGGTCAGAGAGATTTTTTAAAAAGTAAGATTTATTAAAGTATAGTTTAGGAGACATGCTATGCTAAAAAAAGCTGTAGCCTTATGGGATTTGAGAAGTGAAAAGATAAAAAATAAAATAAAAGACAGAGTACACTCCAAGGGAGGAGCAGGTTTTAAGCAAGGAGAGCTGTAATCCTGCAGAAATTGGAAGGTCTGTATTATATTTGGGCCATGATGGTTGGTTACAAAGGCATTCCTATGTGATTGGCACTTGAGGTCATTTTGATTGACATTTGGCTGCTATACAACTTTCTGCTTAGTGTGCAAGAGACTACCCAGAATTCTACTACCAATTGGCATTTTTTTTGTGGTTTCTGAGCTGGGCCTCTATTCCTTTGTTCCCATGTTGCTCATGTCTGACTAGCTACCTAACATTATCATCCTCATTTTATACATGGGAACACTCGAGCAAAGTTAGCTTACATTGCCTATCAGGATCACAATGTTGGTGGGTCCAGGACTTTATGCCTAGCTTAGGAGGCTTGACCACAGAAGTGAAGATGTAGAGCTCGGTCTCAGAGGGACTTTATAAGTCATTGACAGCTGTGCTTCTCTCTGTGATCAAATGGGCTGTTATCACTGTAGCATTCTTGTGTCTGTGGACATAAAGAAAAATAAATTCACCTAAAGTTCTGTTTTTGTGTTTCCTGAACCCACAATCTCAGCACTCAACTTTAACCTTATTAAGATTCCTCTTTCTCAGTTTTGAATTTCCAGAAAAAAATGTGTCTATGTGTTAGTTATAAGATAGTACTAATGAGTTTGAGCCAGAGATGGTTTTTGTGAGCAATTGCTCACTCTAAATAGAAATATGAGGCAGGCTATGTGAGAAAGATATATAAGATTGGGAGGAAATTTTGAAAAAAGTTAATCAGTCTTTTCTTTATAATAAATTATATTTTAAAAGAATCTCACTTGGTTTACTTGGAAATATGAATTACGGACTAATGGAGTCATGCTCATATTTTCTTCTTTTGTCAAGGACTATAAACTCAGTTTCCAGATAAGTTTATGAAACTGGAAGTAGTGAATAAATAACCAGTAATATCTTCAATTAATACATGTGCACGTATTTAAATAGCCATGTAGTGTTGAAAAAATCAAACTTTAAAGAGTAGTACGAATTACATTTTTATAAGAAATCTAAATGACTCTTCTGCTAAAAATGACCTTTCTACTACTGAAAGTACATCAATGATATCACTAAAAAGCAAACAATTTTAGAGGCCTCACTAAAATGTTAATTAAAGTGGAAACCTGACATGGTAAGCAGAATCCATATCCTGAAGGTGTTGCAAAACAAATCAAAATTTTCAGTTTCTTAGAAGACTTGTAGGGGGATGGGTAGAAAGAAAAGTTAAGCCCCACTTGGAGTGTGCAGTATAATAGGATAACTCAGGATAGAGAACAAGTGACTGACACTTTCAAAGCAGTAATGACCTGGAATAAAACTAAGTGTTCAAAATCCAAAGAGTAAAGAAAGAAAGTTGCCTGTTTTGAAATTTCTCTGAGCAGAGAATAAATATTTTCTGGAAATTTGTGACTCAAACCAATTTTCATCAAGTTTGTAGACAGAATTTATAGTCATATGCAGTTGACTAAAGAATCATGTATTCCTCATGCTTCAATCTGTCCTGTTTGCTTTCTAGTTCTAGGATCTGTCTTTATTACTCTATCTCCTCTGTGTTTTAAATCTCATGGCTTTCTCTTTCTTGGTTTACTCTCTCATTTTGCTGAAATATGTTCTCTAGTAGTTTTCTTAAAAAGTAAGCATTGAAAGTTTATTTTAGAGTCTTTCCATGGCAAAGACTGCTAGCTATTTGCTGAAGTCCATTTCTTCTTTCTAGGCATATGTGTAGTTGATAGTTCCCACCTCTCATGAACCTAAATTATGGCCAATGAAATATGAGCAGTGATATGTGCCACTTTCAGGACTTGCTTATAAAAATCTGCTATGTGTAGCCCTCCATGTTCTTCTCCACTTTGTGTAACTGGAAGAGAGACAATCATGGTGACCTAAGGAAGTTCTTGTTTAAAGTGGTAGGACCTTCTTAGCCTCAGTTCCCTGAATGACTTCATGCCTATTAGCACTGAAACCTACTATGACATAATTACTAGCAGGCAATCAGTCTGTTATAATTGATTCATGAATTTCAGGATATCTGTATAATATAATGATGGTATAATGAGGCTAAGATTAAGAAAGTTCAGTATATGTGCTAACTGCCCAAGCACTTGTGGCCAGACTATTTTTGTGGTTTTTATTTCCTTGTATTCCAGGATGTAATAGTAATTTTTAACAGTAAAATGGGTATTTCAGGAAAGTACTAAGGGAGGTCTCTGGGTTGGGCCTTCAGTCTCCCGTCACTCATGTCTATCTATCTACCAAACAGTATGTTAAAATAACAAGAAATAATATTCAATGATATGTCAGCATATGTTTATATATATATATATATATATATATATATATACGTATATATATATATATATACGTATATATATATATATATATTCTATCTTATTTAGCAAGTGGTATTATCTCAACTAATAGAGCACTTAATAAGACATGTTTTGTATGCTAGTAAATATCTTTATTTTAAGAGATATGCTGTATAAATAATTTTAGGTTAAAATAATTTTTTTCTTAAAATGCTGAAGATATGGATTGATCTACGTAATTTCAGTATTTATATTTCTTAGTGCCATTCAGTGAGACAGGTTCAGGACTATGGAAAGAGCCACAGTAAAGCTGTGGACAATTTCTCTTTGTGTTATCTGGAACATCTAGTCTCATAATCTTTTGGGTGACATTAGTTATATACAAATAATGTGCATCAAATTGACAAAAGCAACCATCAGTATACTCTGGCATTTAAAAATACAGACTTTAAAGTCATAAAGAGCTAAGTTCAAACTCTGTTCCAGTATTTACCAAATGTAAATACTGTGTTTTTACAAGGCTTTAGCTATATTTCTTAATTTCTCTGAATGTGCTCATTTGTACAGTGGGGATTAATTATTATCCTTACTTCATAAGCCTGTTGTGAGGATTAATTGAGATAATGTAGCTAATGTGTTTACCACATCATCAGATATAGAAGGTACTGAATGAGTGAGAGCTGTTATTATTTTGTACCTATTAGTAAAAGCTGTAACATCCCACATAGAGGGATTGTCTAGAATAAATCAAGGAAATCAAGGCACACACATACTCTTGAAATGAAAAAAATATATAATAAATACATAAAATAGTACTTGTTTATAATAGTATTTAATTTGTACTGAAGGAATTCATCAGAAAGAAAGAACATTGAAAGATTTGTTCAAATTTATTGGTATGCAATATAAAGATCCTGTAGAGAAGCCAAAAGGCCTTTTACTGATTAATGTAATATAAAGACTTAAACTTATTGTAAATGAATAATAAGTTTTGATAAATTATTTTTTTTGATTCCCTCATATTTTAATTTCTACTAGGATTAGTTTTATTTTTTATTCAATTAACAGAAGAACACATTTTCTTCTAATTTAGATTCTTTAAATAAAAGTTGCAAATGAATGTCTTTTATCTGTTATAAAACTAAAGTAAGTAATTAATTGTATTAAGGTTCCATGAGTATAACAAAATTAGAAAGATGTATTATATTTTAATTATGCTTTAATAATTTTTTTCTCACTGTAATCTCATAATGGACTAAATGAAATTTATGTTCAAACTTGTGTTTTAAGTATGCCAGAAGAGAAAATGTAGAATTTAGTTTTTTACACTGGTTTTATGTTCACACTATTGCGACCATCACGAGGGTGAATATGTTTAAATGTTTTTCTAGAATGTGAGGTATTTTAAAGGTATTTTAACCACGACACATGGAAACAATGAATAGGGCTTGCATAAGGCACAGGTAAGCCTTTTACTAAAGAAATTATATGCCTGGGGCATGACTACCCACCATAATTTGCCCAGTTAGAAAATTATGATCAAATTACCCTGTGAGGTTACTTTCCATAGAACACCCCCCATTTTTTTATTGTTCACAGTGCTATGAATATTGATGCTAAGAACATTCATGTACAATTCTTTGTGTGAAAGTATGTTTTTATTTCACTTGGATAAATATGTAGGAGTGTAACTGCTGGATCAGAGCTGGTGTATATTGAATAAGAAGCTACCAAAATTTTCTACAGTTTCACTTTCATTTGCACTACTATCAGTAATATGTAAGAATTGTAGGCTTACCACAACCTCTTCAACATTTGATGGTGTCAATATTTTTATTTTAGTTATTTTAGTGAATAAGAAATGGAACCTCATTTGGTTTTGCTTTGCATTTTCATCCTTACTAATTATGCTGAGCACCTTCATGTATTTACTAACCACTAATATATTTTTAAATACCAATTCTTTTGTCCATTTTTATTGATCTTTTGTATATTTGTTATGAGTTTATAGGAGTTCTTTACTTATATGTAAATATCATAGATATATGATATGAGAAATTTTCTCTCAGTCTATGGCTTACCATTTCTTTTCTTTAAAGAGTATTTTATTAGTTGAATTTTTAATTTTAATGAGTTTCAATTTGTTCATTTTTTACATTAATACTTTGTGTGTTTTCTGTAAGACACCTTTGCAAAATCTAAGATTACTAAATTTTTATCTTATATATTCTTTCAAAAATTTTATAATTTTAGGTCTATGGTCTGTTTTGAGTTACTATGTGTTTAAGGCATCATATTAAGGTTGAGGTTCTTTTTTTATTGTAATGTGGCTATTCAGTTATTGCAGTGACATTTGTTTTAACAGGTCTCATTTCCCCATTGAATTTAACTTTCATGTTTGTCAAGTATTTATCAATCATACATATTTGGGCCTATTCCATATATTTGTTTATATTTATGACAATATATTGTCTTGATTACTATATTCATAAAACTAATTGAAAAATAAAGTTTGTCCATTTCCTAAGTTTGTTCTTTTTAAAAATCTTTATGATGACTCTAGGTATTTTTATCATAAAAAATTTAATAATTATTTGTCAATGTCCACATACATAAAATCATCTTAGAATTTTGATTGGAATTGCATTGGATCTATTGATAAATTTAGGGAGAATTAATAAGTAAATATTATTGAGTCTTCCAAACTCTAAACATGACATAACTCTATTTATTTAGATCCCTTTTAATTTCTCTCAGAAAGGATTTTTTTTTTATTGTAGAGGTCTTCCTTATTTTTTGTTAATTTTATGTCTAAGAATAGTTTGTTTTTTGATATTATAGTAAGTAAATTTTTTTGTAAATTAATTTTTTCCATATGTAGAAAAAAGTGATTGTTTAAAATTATAATTTTACATGCTGAAAAGATGGTGGCATAGGTGGATGGTGAATTCGCCCCCTCTTAAGAATGCACAAAATGTACACCTATACTTAGAGAAATTCCTTCTGAGAGACAACTGAGAGCCAAATGAACAGCTTCTGCACAACAAGCAAGGGAGAGAGACCATGAAGAGAAGGCTGGGGATCTGTGAGAACTCGCTGGGAGCTGAGGGAACACCGAGGACTGGAGGAGCCCATTGTTTAAGTTTCTCCTTAAAGATAACATTTGGATAACAGGCAGGTTCATATACAGATTCTCTGCCTGAACTGCAAGGCTACTGTAACACATCCCCAGCTACTCCTCATGGAATAAGATCCAGCAGGAACAGGAAGGTGCCATAGGGTACATAATTAATCTCCGGAGATTGATTTAATGGATACAACAGGGCACTTATATGCATACCTATTGGATTGCATGCACAAATGGGGCATTCCCACTTGGAGAGAGTGAGGAATTAGCAAAACAGTGCAGTATCCACATTCAGAGCTGCCCCCTTCCAGAGAAAATGTGAAACTTGCAAAGCATTATAGTACCTACACATAGAGCTGTGACATCTGAAGAGAGTGGAGTGATGTTGCATGTGCACATGGGGCTTCTCTGCCTATAGAGGGTACAGTGCTAGTAAAGTTCAGTGGTGCACTCACATACCTGGCTGTCCCAGCTGGAGCCCTCTCCTCAGCTGGCTTGGCATAACCATAACCTGGCACACAGTCTACACACAGGACACTTTTCAAGATTGGAAGAGATAACAATTTTATCTAACTCATAGGAATAAACACATAAAGTCAAACAAAATAGGGAGAGAAAAGAATATACCCCAAATTAAGGAACAAGAAAAATACTCCAAAATAAAACTCAAATGAAATGTTGGTAAATAATTTGCCCAATAAAAAATTTAAAGAAACAGTCATAAGTATCCTCTACAAAATTAAGAGTAGAATAGAGGAACTTGGAGAGCCCTTAAATAAGTGTTACAAATTGTAGTAAAGAACCAATCAGAGATGAAGAATACAATAATTAAAATGAGAAGTACATTAGAAAAAATCAATATCAGATTAGTTAATACAGGAGAATGGATTAGTGACCTGGAAGATAGACTAATGAAAATCACCCAATCAGAATAGCAAAGTGTGTGGTGGGGAGAGAGAGAGAGAGAGAGAGAGAGAGAATGGTACAAAAGAACTCGGGGGCAACATCAAGAACTCTAACATCAAGAACTCATATTATAGGATCCTAAAAGGAGAAGAGAAACAGAAAAGAACAGAAAGTGTATTAGAATAAATAATAAATGAAAGTCCTAATCTGGGGAAAGAAAGAGATATCCAGGTCCAAGAAGCACAGAGACTTTCAAAGAATACAAACTTAAAGAGGCCCACACAAAGACATATTGCAAAAGTTAAAAATAAAGAGACAATTTTGAAGGCAGCAAGAAGAAAACAATAAGTCAAACACAAGGAAAACCCCATAAGGCTATCAGTTGATTTCTTAGTAGCAACTTTATGGGCCAAAAGGCAGTGCCAGGAAATATTTAAAGCACTAAAAGAAAAGAACCTACAACCTAAAAATTGCTATATCCAGCAAGGTTATCATTTATAATTTAAGAAGAGATAAAGAGTTTCCCATACAAGCAGAAACTCAAGTAGTTTTCCACCACTAAACTAGCTTTAAAAGGTATGTTAAAGACTCTTCTTCATTCAGAAAGAAAAAGGCCATACCCAGAAGTAAGAAAATAAAGGGGAAAAAATCTCACTGCTAAAGGTAAATATATAATAAAAACAGTGAATCAACCACTTAGGAAGGTAATATGAAGGTTAAAAAAGCCCCAAATAGCAAAATTAACTATAACAGGGGTCCCCAACTCCTGGGCCATGGACCAACACCAGTCCGTGGCCTCCTAGGAATTGGACCATACAGCAGGAGGTGAGCAGTGGGTGAGTGAGCAAAATTTCATCTGTATTTGTAGTTGTTCCCTAGTGCTAGCATCATTACCTCAATACCACCTCAGGTCATCAGGCATTCATGGGAACACCAATACTGGTGCCAAAAATGTTGGAGATGGCTGAACTATAACTACAATAAATAGTTGGGGAATATAGAAAACAAAAAGATATAAAAAATGATGTCAAAAACAAAGAAAAGATGGAGAAGCAAAAATGAAGTGTTTTTAGAATGTGTTTGAACTTAAGTGCTTATTAGCTGAAAATAACTGCTATAGATATAGATGATGTTTATATATATATATATATATAACCACCACCACAACAAAAAACGTAAAAAAATACAACAAAATTAAGAAAAAGGAACTTAATCAAAGCACTAAAGAAAGCTACCAAATCAAAAGAAAATAAATTAAGAGAGAAAAAACATTAAAATAAAACCTCCACAAAAATAACAAAATGAAAATAAGCACATGCCTAGCAATTACTTTAAATGTAACTGGGCTATAACCTCTAATCAGAGGACATAGAGTAGCTTAATAGATAAAATTAAAAAACAAAAAAACAAACAAACAAAAAAACAAGATTCATCTCTATTTCTCTTGTAAGAGACTCACTTTAGATTGAAAGACACAGAAAGATTAAAAGTGAAGAGATGGAAAAGAAATTTCTTGCAAATAGAAAAAAAAGAATCCTGCAGTAGCAATAATTATATCAGACAAAAAGAGTTTAAAACAACAAAAGCACAAAAAAGACAAAGAATAACATTACATAATGATAAAAGAGGTCAATTTAAGAAGAGGATATAGATGTTTGGAAATATGGTGGAGTGAAAGATGTCCCCAGATCTCTCTCCTTGAAACAATAATAAGCTGAACATTTAAACTCAACAAAAACACCCAAACTGCACACCAACACTTCTGTACGTGGGCTTTGCGCAAAAGAGATATCATAGGACAGAACCCTGGGTGTTGGGCGGTAGTCTGGGAGAAATAAAGAAACTGCCTCTCACAGCTGCTGGAGCTACCTGCAGGAGGAGGAGGAGGAGAGAAGGAGCGGTGAGTTCCACGAACAGACCTGCCTGAGAAAGCTGTGAGCTCCCTGTGGCCAACGGCAGCAGGGCCCAGTAATCAAGACAGAAGGCAGAGAAGTAAGATAGCAAAAAAATAACAGTTGATTTTTACTGGCCGCAGTTGCAAAAGCAAGCTAAGCAACAGCCCCCAACTCCCAACCAAGAGAGCCCCTCTCTCCATATCATCTGAGACCAATCACCGATGAACCCCAAAAGAATCTGAGCAAATACTGCAGACACTGTTGCTGACACTGATAGGTACTGAAACTAAAGGTAGCACTGTGATTAAATGTCTACAAGAAAATTACAAAGGCATGATTAAGGCTTTATATAAGGCAGGGATCCAAGAGAATTAGACACTACTTACTGAAAACAAAAAGAAAAGCACCTTCTTTACAGCAGGTTAAAGAGAAATCTTTATATAATAAATCTTCTTTCTAGAAAAACAGCAAAATACACTTCCATTAATGCCCAGGTGGAGAAATAGTCCATTAAACTCCATGAACTGCCATGGTCCACCTGCAACAGGATCCGGGGGGCCCCGAAGGTGTGCAAGGCGTCGGCACGGGATACAGTTGACTACACAGCTCAGAGGCGGTGTGACACTGTTCCATTTTATTGTCATTTGAGTACAACTTTTATACTTTCTATTTTGGCATTTGATTATACTTTGTCGTTAAGGTAACAGAGAGTTAAATTTCCGTGGTTAAGCAAAACAGAAAATCTTACAGAGTTTATTATTATTCATGATTAATTAGTACATTCTTTTTTCTCAATCATTGAACAGAACTACCTGATGGAACAATCTAAACTTTTAATTCTTATATCTATTAAGTAAGATAAAGTTTGACTTAAGTAAAGGTGATAGATAGAGGTATTCATAATAGCACATATTGGCTCGTGGGCAGACATTGTTCTTCTTTTTGCCTGAATAAATCTTTCAGTTGCTACTTTATTTATGCTATCATCTAAAGTTTAAGCTGAAACTTTTTCATAGCTGTTTGGCAGTTTCCTTGGTGCAGTATCGAGGAAAACATTTTAAAAATCAGTTTTACAAAGCTGCTTTTGTAAGCTAAGTTTTTGTTTCTTTGTTTTTAAGCACCAAGGAGATCCTGACCCAACCAGCCTTTCCATCAAACTTAAGCTACTAGTTTTTTATATATCCAGTAGGCCACAAAAGGAGGCCCTTCTATAGTAGGCACAGGCTTATGAGTAAATTTCGTATTTTACTAATTTTTCTACTAACTGCGTGGGAAAGGGGTATAAGCTGGTTCTAATCATTCAGCTTGTTGTAATTTATTCATAACATCTTTAAGAGGCACATCAAAAGGAATTTCCCTTAATAATTGTTCAAATAAAGGGTTTATGCATTCTGGATAGTCAGAGTGTGCCCCGACCCGCGGGACCTAGTTATTCGTGGGGGGGCGAGGAGGATCCAACCTGAAAGAAAATGGGCGAGAAAGAGGAGCGGAGGCAAGACAAGCCTCAAAGTTTATTTTTCAAACAAATGAATTTATACAGTGGAGACAAAGGGGGGCAGGTCTCCTAGGTGAACGGGTGTTTGGCACAATCTTATTGGCTCTTAGCAGGTGGGGGTGAGGAATGGTAAAAGTTAGGAGAAGTATGCAGTAGGGATGGGCTACAAAGCTAAACAATGGCGATGGAACATTCCGTGGTT
>PVKZ01004195.1:0-93423 GCA_004027375.1 Macroglossus sobrinus | reverse complement strand
ACTCATAGGCTACACCTTGACCTAACGTTTTTATGTTTTATGTTTTTGCTTACTGTGGTCCCCTTTTGGGGTTTGCTGAAGATGGCGGTATATAGGCTGTATTAGCAAGGGTTGGTGAGGTTTATCGGGGTTTATCGATTATAGAACAGGCTCCTCTAGGTGGATATAAAGCACCGCCAAGTCCTTTGAGTTTTAAGCTGTGGCTAGTAGTTCTCTGGCGAGTGGCATTGTTATGTTGTCACTTCGGTTTAGGGCTAAGCATAGTGGGGTATCTAATCCCAGTTTGTGTCTTAGCTATCGTGTAGTCTGATAAGTTAAAGTCACTTTCGTAGTTTATTTTAGTCAGAGCTTGGGCTTTCTACGGCAAAGTTCTGATTTAACTTTATTGGTTTGGGGTTCTTATACACGTTTTACGCCGTGTGTCTATTAACTTGGGCTAATCGTATGACCGCGGTGGCTGGCACGAAATTTACCGGCCCTAAGATATAATTTACATAACATACAATTCATCCATTTAGTATACAATTCAGAGGTTTTTAGTGTATTCAAAAGTGGTATACCCATCACTGCTATGTAATTTCAGAAGTTTCACCACCTAAAAAAACCCCTAAAAACCCTGTACTTAAAACTTTGTTTTAAAAAGTCAGGATGGTCCCCCTAGCCCACCTTAGCTGAAAACCTGTCTTTACCCCATATTAATGATAGTATTTTTTACTTATTTTAAATATGTTCAATAAAACTTTTATTATAAAAAATTATTCATTACATATACTTTTTGGTAGGTGTTTGAGGTATTTATATTATGAACATATTTCATCATACTATTCAATTTTTCCTGATGTGATATATGCAAATGCCAAAAAACTCCCAAAGTACCTAAGGGCAGTGAAAGTAATTACTCCACTCGTTACAGATACCATTTACCTTCCAAGAGACAATCACTGGTACCTCTTATATATCCTTCTAAGAACATGCTTATATGTATACATAGACATTTGGCCCTTTGTATCTGCAGGTTCTGCATTCACAGATTCATCCAACAGTGGATCAAAAATATTTTTAAAAAGTTACATTGTTACTAAGTACTATGTAGTTTGGCCTACAATGGTTGCACACCTACTGAACATGTAGAGATTTTGTCATTATTCCCTAGACAATACAGTATAACTATTTACATAGCATTTACATTGTATTAGGTATTTTAAGTAATCTAGAAATGAACTGACTCCCTGTGGACACAGAATGACAACTGTAGTCTAATAAAACATTTTTCACTTTATTTTGAAATCATTCTTTCCGTCTGGAGAGCGCTGCCTCATCCTTACTAGTGTTTATTTAATTCCATTGCAGTATTCAGATTATTTTCTAGAGATTGTATGTATGTATAGAACTGACAATGGCTTGATTTAATGAGATTTTTCTTTTTTAATCAGCTATGCTAGCTTTTTAGAATGAGTTTTGAAAAACGTTTTTACTGTTCTAATATGCAAGATTAACCCTCTTGCTGAAGGCCCTTGATTACCTTTCATGTTTCTGTCTGTTCAGCTTTACCTGAGTTAATTTTGGTAACTTAAGAAAATGTAGTCAGGCTTGTGAATACATATTTGTTAACAATATTATACAGTGTTTTTACAATTCTGTGCCTCTGTACCCCTAAGGTAGAGCAAGGAGAACTGTTCCTTTCCCTACTCAGACTTAATCAGAAATTTATCTATGTGATGGGTCTTACTAAAGAATCAGCCATTGTTTGGCACTGAACTCTGTATTTTCTAATTTATTTCTGCTTTTACTTTTATTTTTCCTTTCTGTTCTTATTAATATCACTAATAACAAGAAAATATTGCATGAATGAATGTAAAATGAGATGAAGGCCTAATTATACACAAATGTAAATACATAAATACTAAATGTTAATACAGTTGCCTATTATATATGGAACACAACTGTATACAAAACTGTAAGGAAAAGTTGCAGAATGTCAGTAGTCAAAAAAGTTTTCATGGAAATAAAATTATTTTCCTAAGATTTACTTTAGTATAGAGTTATAGGCCAAAATGTAAAAACAGCTGTTGTATATTTTGGTCCCATGAAATCCTTTTACTGTTTTATTTCAAAGAAGGTGAAGTACAACCACTTAAGAAAAGTACCACTAAATAAAATACTATTTAGCAAACACAAAATGAAGGGGCTATGCAGAAACATGGAGATCAGCTTATCTTTTTATCATGGAAAAAATTTATTTTGTTAACAGTATCTTTTTCACTGTGATGACAATATCTGAACAAACTTTAAACCCATTAAAGACTAGCCTAAATACAGCAACATTACAAGAGACAAAATTTACTTCTATTTAATAAGTTAGTATAAAGTGAACAAATTTCAATGCTCTATTCCTTAATATCCATGAAAAAAATTTTCAACTCAAGTTTAAATACTTTTGATTTTATTAAAGAAAGTATAAAATATTGAGTTCTACATTTTAAAACACTTATTTTAAGTATCAGTCTTCACACTGCCAGCATGTTCCATATTTCCATACAGCTCAAGTAGTATCTCTTAAAAATCTTGAGTTCTGAAAAATAGAAAAAAAACAAACTGCTATTGCTAAATCTTATAAAAAAACATTTTAAATTTATTATTATTTATGCTTACAGCACGTGGTCTTCTTAAGTGGTCTCCCATCAAAGTATTAACCAAGCCCAACCCTGCTTAGCTTCCGAGATCAGATGGGATTGGGCTTGTTCAGGGTGGCATGGCCGTAGACCATGGACCGTGGCTCCACTGGTGCGCGAACCCAGGACCTTCTATGTGTAAAGCAGATGTGCTACACTATGGAACCATATCCTTAAAATTTTAATTGTGATAAAATACACAACAAAATTTACTATCCTAACCACTTTTAAGTACACAATTCAGTAGTGTTAAAGTGTTAAGTATATTCATTGTTCCATAACCCATTTCCAGAACTTTTTCATCTTGCAGAACTGAAACTCAAATGAACAACTCCCCATTTCCCTTCTCCCACCAGCACCTGGCAGCCACCATTCTACTTTGTTCTATGAATTGACTACATTAGGTAACCTCATATTAAGTAGAATCATAAGTATTTGTCCTTTTTATACACCACTCTGTTTATTTAATTCATTCATACCTGGTTTGCCTCTACCTTTTGGCGATTATAAATAAAGTTGCTATGAATATGGGTGTCTCTTAGGGACCCTGCTTTCAGTTCTTTTGCCTAGATAGCCAGAAGTGGAATTCCTGGGTTAGGTTTTTAATTTTTTGAGGAACTGCCATATTTTGCATAGTGAATGCATCATTTTACATTCTCACCAACAACAGTGCACAAGAGTTAGTTCCAATTTCTCCACCTCCTTGCCAATTATTTTCTGTTTATTTGATAATAGCCATCCTATAGTAGCCATCCTAATAAGTAATCACTGATCAGTAGGGCAATGAAAATCAAAACTATCTCATTGTGGTTTTGGTATGCATTGCCCTAGTGATGAGTGAGGCTGAACATTTGTTCATATGTTTGTTGGCCATTTTTACATCTTTGAAGAAATGTCTGTTCAATCTTTTGCCCATTTTAAAATCGGGTCATTTTGTTTTAAGTGTTGTGTATATTGTAGCTATTAATCACCTAACAGATAGATGATCTGCAAAAATATTTTCTCCATAGATTATTCATATGGTACCCTAGTGGATATTTATAGTCTTTTCCGATGACAAATATTGCTACGATAAATATTTACTTATATACAAACATTTATAAAATACATTCCTAGAAGAATTGCTGGATCAAAAGGTATATGTATTTTAATTGATACATTATCCAAATTGCTCAGAAGGTTTTGAAAATTTACACCTCCACCAACTCCATGACACTATTAATCTTTCTGTACAATTTAAAGTTTATTTTCAACTCTGGAATAATTCTAATTCTAAATAAGATATATTAACTGGAATTTAGGGAAGAGGTAAAGAATAATACCTAATAATTTATTATGTTAATGATTCTTAGAGATAACGTTAATAAACATACTAACAAAGCCTAGTTAAGGGAAACAGGCATTGAAAGTCTATGTTTTTTTTGAATTTTACCTCCTATTATTAGGCTGGTACCACTGTTGAACAAAGACATTAATAATAAAATTTCTTCTGTCTTCCTTGAGGTCTTCCAAATTTTTTTTCCATTTCTTTTTTCAGTTTATTTGCCTTATATCTCTCAGCCATTGACACGAGATCCTCTGGGATACTCTGAAACCATTAAATGCGTTACTAGGATTGACATTTTTCTTTTACTATAACAGCTTTTGTACAATATGCTACAAAATGCAAAATGCCTCCCAAACATTTCAATCAGAATCTCCACAACTGATTACTGACAATTCTTCAAACAGAATGAAATCTGTCTCCCTGCACATTAAACTCTGAATCTACCTTCAAGCTATAAAATCAGACCTATCTTAAAAACACCCATCATTATACTATTCCCCTGCTTGTATAGCCCCTTGTTGCTCCCCAGTGTCCTTAACGTGCCTTGCCTAGTGCCCCTTTATATATTCTTTCTCAACTCTGGACCTGAATATGTTTCCCTGCTGGAATACTTACCTCATTCTTCTACAACTCTAACCCAGCAGGGTTTTCAGTGATGCTCACCCCCAGTAGATTAGGTTACCCAATTACATGATATTATATAGCTCCTTTGCTAGACTAAAGCCCTTATAACATGTTCAATTACTTGTTTAATATCTGTCTTTCCTGATGAGCAATAAGCCCCCATACTCAGAGTAAATGAAATTGTTTGAATATTAGAAAAGTGATACGAGGAGAGTTCTAATGAGTTTTAATCTCACCTGATTTGCTCTTTCCAGAATGTTAATTAATTCATTGGCAACCCTCCAGTCATTTCTAGTGATAAGGGTAATTGACACTCCAGTCCTCCTTTAATGGTGGGAAAAACTCATATAATTTGATTTATAATGTACAATCATTCATTTAGCAAAATAGAATAAAAACAGCAGCAGCAAAACCTCAGCTCTTTTACAAGCCCAAATATGCATTATCAAAATTTAGCATCATTCAAACAGCAATTTGGAATCTAAATAATTGCAATTGTTTAAACAGCAGGTTGCAAGGGGTTTATGATAGTGATAATCTCAGCAAGAGGAAAGATCCTTTTACACAGGCCAACTTGGACAAGAGTAACCAACTGGGTATAAATCAGTTTTGTGACACTATAAACATAAAGCAGAGTGGAATCAGTCACATTCTAATCATAGAGGGATCTGGTTGAACCTGGAACAGACCAACTAGACAGGAATAAAGTAGCAAAGCAGGTTCTAGGGTGGCTCAGATAATTCATAGGCAAGAGAACAAAGTTTTCTAGGTAAAAATGTAAGGAGAGTAATGAGAAGCTAGGGTTCATTTCTTTCATCAGTAGACCGTGCTTACCCTGCTCTTCCAGTGCGCCCTACTCTGTGCACATATTCTTCAATGTTCCGGGGAAAATCATAATTATAGACATGTGTGACATCATGGACATCAAGACCTCGAGATGCTAAGTCAGTAGCAATCAGTATTCTCACTTTACCTAAGAAGAGCCAAAAGAATATAGACACATTCTGGCATAAACCAACCTAAAACATATCAGAAAGTATATTTTCTCTTAATATCTTATCAGGTGAACTATTACTGCCTTTAATATTAAAATACTTAAGGCAGTGAAAATGGGAAAGGGGTAATCTTTCTTTTTAACTGCTGGAAAGTTACAACACAATGATACCATGGTTCAGCAAACAGTCACTGAATCATCTGAGCCATGTCACAAAGATATATGCCTTTCAGGCAAATTAATAGAAATAATCCCCATTGCAAATAATTACCTCAACATCCAAGTTTAAATGTTAGCTCTTTGACTTTGGATAGTCCTGAGAATCTGACTAATGTTTAGAGCTCTAACAGGTAGTTTTGGGATCTGTAAGCTGAGGAGAGATCTTAGAGACGGGTTCCATCAAAAGGAGCTGTCATTCAGCCAACCACAAACCACAATTTTAAATGCAACAAGCAGTAATTGCAAAAATGTACCTGTTTTAAAGTTTTCTAACGCTCTCTCTCGATCACTCTGTTCTCTGTTGCCATGCAGAGACTCTACTGATATTTGTCGGAGGATCAGGTCACTTGATAAATGATCAGCACTGAAGCAAGAGATAGTGATCTTAAGTGCTTACACTAATACCACCACCAATTCACTATTTCACTTTTATTAGCGAAAGTCTAAAATAACGTATTGTAAGATACACTCACGCCCACTTGAATTTGTATACAAAAAGAAATAATACTAAATAAATCAATTTGACTAGATGATTAAATATGTAAAAAAAGAAATACCTACACAGCTTTTCTGCTGACAAACACTATGACTTTGTCTTTGGGAGACATGCTCTCTAGGAAAGTTTGGATATGTGATCGTTTCTCTTCTTCTGTGGTGACAATTATATTTTGCTTCACAGTACTTACAGCCTAAAAGATTCAAAGATCAACATTGGTAAATCCCATAGCTGGGCTCAAAATACATCTTATTTCTATCATTGGCTAATGTTTTAATAAATTGCTAACAGGAAAAAAGGCAGGTCCTTGCAAAATTACCTGTTTTTACTTAAGGATTTGTAGCTCAGCCTTTCACTTTTTATCACTTATTCACCCAAGACAAGTTAGAAACAGCTGAGTACTTAGCCATGTGTTGAAAGCAACTGGTTACCAATGTAGGAAAATAACCATGGGGTAAGGCTAAGCTTGTGAAAACTATCATGAATTTTGTGTATAGCCCTTACAATGAAGGAAGATGATTATTTTATACACAATTTCCATTCAATAAGTATTCTGAACAATTTAATGTGAAATTTCAAAATATCATTGGTACCATTTTTTTTTGACAGATAAAATAGATTCTCATAGTATTTAATGACAGGAAAGAAACAAGCATTTATCCGGCCCTTCATGAAATCTAATGAAATGAGCCTGAGCAATGACTCATTATTACTACTAGTGATTAAGTAAAAAGGGTCAATTTTCATTAATGATTAATTGAAAAGCCAGTTACAATTATTAAGTGAAAGGCCAGAGAACTTTATAATAGAAGAGAGATATAATGGTGATCTTTAATTATACACTGTATAATTACTAACATCTTAAACCACACACACACACCTTAACTTCACACACACACACAAAAACACCATAAAATATATGTTTAGAATCTGATTCTAACAGGGTTAATAAAATGAGGTATTAGGAAAATAGAAACACTGACTGGATATTTGATGGTATTAAAAGATTATTAAAATTTTAGGTGTAAGATAATCCTACTAAAGTTATGTTTAAATTAGCCTTTGAAACATATATACTGAAGTATTTATGAGTAAAATCATATGTATTTAGTATTTGCTCTAAAACTAAGGAGTGGGCAGGAGGAATGCCAAAACAAAAATTTAAATTCCATAATTAATAAATATTTTTAATAGTAATAAAAAACAAGCTTACAACTAGATCCAAAGTACCAACATATACAATCATTGGCTCTTTCAAATAAGATTGTGCGAGTCGACGGACAGCATATGGCCACGTTGCACTGGAAATAAAACATGATATAAAAATATTATAAATTTATTATAAAAATGTATTATAAATCAAATATTACTAAGTTTCCTTAAGAGTGCTATGAGCAAAATTGCCCACGAGACAAATTTCATATTTTTCTTTTCCTTTTTTTCATATTTTTCAATAAGAGATTTTACAGAAAATCATAAAGAATTGCTCAACTATAGGAAAGGTACTAGATGAAATCTAAATATGTCTTATAGTAGCAAAGGTGAAGGAGATTTATACCTTAAATTCTAATCTAAGGAAAGATAAAATGAAGTGTTAAATTAGTTTTCTCTTGGCCTTTGTAAAAAATAAACCCAAAAAACCTTGTATTTTTCATACATTGTCAGCAGGGAAAACTAAGTGCTAATGTGAAATAACATTTTAAGTGTACTGATGAAAGAATGTGTAAATTCAAATGTTTATGCAACCATATATATTTAGAAAAGTAACCACCTTTTATACTTTCATAGTAATTACAATGATGGGAATAGTAAGGAGACTGAGGAAATTCAGTATATTTCCTCAATTACATACTATTTTTATGCTAATGAAACGAAGGAGAAAATGGGTCTCTAGATCACTCTTCATTTAAATAATCACTACTTCCTCAGTTTTATCTTGGGCAAAAAGTATATCGTGATCAAATAGTTACTTCTAAGGACAGGTGATCACTCAAATGTGAGACTTCACTGTGAAATAATCTACCCTCCTGGAGTCCCCACTGTTTTTACAGAAACCTCAATCTATAATTTAGGAAACCCAACAGTCCTTGTTACACTGTTACAGAGTTGCTATATTAAGTGATGGCATGGTATCTTTCAACGTAAGGATCTCAAAATACTTTCAAGTAATGCTCTAAAAATCTTGTGGGGAAATCAGCCAAAAAGAATGGATTCTATTGCACTGATTTCTATTTTGAAGACTAGCAATTAAGCATATACCTACCTCGTCATAATAGTCTGCCTGTCTGGGCGCACATCTAATAAAATCTTCATTATCTGGGGTTCAAATCCCATATCCAGCATCTTGTCGGCTTCATCTAATACCTGCACCAAAATATGTGTTGCTAGATTAGATCTGAGAGGTAGCCAATATATATGCACTTTATTTGTAAATATAACATTAAAAGGTAATTTTTTTCTCATTTCCCATATTACCTAAGCCACTCTTTTAATTTCTCCAGGAGAAAATAAGCTGTCCATAGCTATAACATAAATTGATTTGATTTTTTAAAGTTGTCTAATAGCTTCTAAATCTACTTAATAAAAAAAATATATCTAAAATACTCATGTATTTTAATACTTTTGTACTTATCTACATTTTCCAACATTAAAATATAATTATCTTAAAATCTTTAACGTATTAGATGAAATGGCAAATAATCCTAGGATTTACAACTGTTATAAAATGGACAGCCATTCTAAAAGACTGTTTTCATAATACTTGTGCTTCCTCCCAATATCCCAAACCCTTAAACCCTTCCATAATTACCAAGTAGGTTATACTTTTCAGGTTGACAAAGTTATTCATTTGCAGATCATTCAACCTTCCGGGAGTTGCAATAATGATATCTACACCTTTTGTCAGGTCTTGTATTTGTCCATATCTATCTCCGCCACCATATATACAGATACTTAAAAAAAAAACAATACAGAGGTTCATGTTCAGGTAGGGAATATCCCATCACAACTCAAAATCCCAACCAACCTAAGTATTTTGGGTAGCAAATAACAAAATAAAAGGTATACAAATCAAAAAAAGTATCAGATGCCTTTTGTCGTATTTTCTTTCTCCTTTCTGAGAACTTTCCACAGTCATCTGCCTGCATCACTGTTATTGGCTCCACCCCTGCCCCATGCTGAGCCAATCATGTTCTCTATTAGTGTGAAAAATGATGGAAGAATATATAAAGCTACAAATGATTAAGATGCTGATGCAGGAATGACCCAAAAAATTACTTACTTTTTAAGACCTTTATATGAATACTTAGAACATTCTGCTTGCACTTGAAGAGCTAATTCTCGAGTAGGTGTAAGGACCAACATGCCAGGTCCATTCCTTTTCTCTCTAGCTCTTTGGAGAGAAAACAAGATTAAAGTATTTGTCTCAGATACATGATACATTCGTTTAGCACTTTCAAAATGTTTAGCAATTACTGTCAAAGTCACATAATTCACCATAAAAATTGGAGAAATATAGAAAAACAGCCAAAAAAAAAAAAATCCAAGCTCCAAGACAGAAGCCTTATCATTTAACATGGCCAGTGCTTTCCTGTGTCAAATATTCTCTCACACAATTGTGTTGGACATGATAATTTAAATAATTTGTTTCCAATGTTTCACTATTAACATATTTGGAAGATTCTACTTATTACTTCCCAAAATGTTTTGTCAATTTATACTTTCGCCAGTACAGTACAAGTGTTATTTCCCTGAAAACAGGCAGTATCTTTTGACCAAAGCAATATACGAAAAACTTTAATTGCGTTTCTGGTACCCATATCAATTAAACCCTTAAAAAGAGAACCCAGCTGTATAAACTCTTACAGTGGTTGAGAGTCAAGGTGAATAAATCCAGGCATTAAGTAGGACAATGTCTTCCCTGTTCCAGTTTGGGCTACTCCTATAAGATCTATTCCTTGTAGAACTATTGGCCATGCCTGTGACTGAAATAGAACAATAAATAGTAAAATAAAAAGTGCATTTCTTTTTGTCAAGTGTCCTTCCCCTCCCAGCCCCTAACTTCTTTCAACAAATATTTTCTGAATGTTAGGCACTGGTCCTGCAGGAGGTGCTGGGGAGTGCTAGTTAGAGACAGCTGCTCCCTAATGATTTAACTTCTAACAATCAGATATTCTTGGGGGTGGGGGGATGATCAGTGAAATATTAGAATTAAAGAACTATTTAGCATACCTGAATTGGTGTTGGCTTTTGAAAACCTGCCTTTTTAAAGTTTTCCATAACTTCAGGATAACACTGAAATGCATCTTCAAATTTACAAATAGGATTGGGGATAGGACGTTTTTCACCATCTTTCAAGTCATCACACATTATATTATAGTTTTCCTTCCTTTAAGGAAAAATAGAACAAATATTAATGGCTTTGATCATTTTACTCCCCAAACAAGAAATTTTCCATCATTAGTTCAGGTTGTATCTAGAAATTCAGCTGCAACTGATTAAAACCAGAGTAGTAAAGTTACAGTAAAATGTAATAACTAAGTAATAGAAGTGAATCATCTTTTCTTATCAGGATAGATGCAGAGAGAAGGAAACAAATTACATTGTATGTATGAACAGGCCAATGAAAGTTTCACAGAAAGGTTAAGAATAGAGCCTGAAAATTATATGCTTCATAATTCAAAATCAGATCTAACATTGATGGCCTACAGTGTTTCCCACATATTTTCTTATCTAACAATCCTATGAAGTGAGAATTATTCACATTTGACAGATGATCATTAGTTATTTGTCCAAGGTCTGAGCTCTACCCCAAACCTAGGATAACTGTTCTTCCTACTATACCATAGTATCTTAGTTTTATAACAGAAGTTAATAGAAAAAAAAAAAATGTTGCCATTAGGACCTTTAATTCCAGATAAGGACTGAGGAGTAAGAATTATTCTAATATTCAGTTATCAGACCAATTTCTTATGATTTCCAATAGTTGTTAAAACAATTCTCTAAAATTGCTGTTCAATATAGCAGGCACTAACCAGAAGTGTCTTTTTAAATTTAAAATTCAGTTTAATACTAGCCATATTTTAAGTGTTCAATAGCTATATATGGATAGTGACTATCAGATACAAATATACCCTATTTTGCATCTTTGCAAAAAGTTTTATTGGATAGCAATGCTCCAAAATTATCTTGTGGGATGCAACCAAGTTTTCATTTGGCTATGAAAGGCATAGACTTAAAATGCAATCATTTCAAATCCTTGCCTGCATTAATTTAATAACAGAACTATACAAATACTCACTTAAAGTAATAAAACTACCTACCTCCAATTGTCTACTTGTGTTTGTGACATTGAACTTGTTGTTTCTGACTCCGAGTAAAAGTTTTTCTTAATTGGAGGTAAGTCTGAGACAAAGATGAAAATTCAAACTGATAAATAATAGGAACTTACATTTCATTGACACTTATTCAGAGTAACAGAAATCAAACTAAAATATCAGGCTCACTTTGTATACATGGTTTTAGACAGCTGTTCTACACTTTGCCAGCCAGGCTTATGCCAGACTCTAGGAGATCTTCCATTTTGGTCTCTCTTTCAATTATATTTTTTACCCAAGAAAGAGATCTTTTTAGTATAAAATTAATTAGGTATAAAATAAAAGAAACCATGCTTTACAAGACACAATTATCACCTTGATAAATTTTCTCTCAAACATAGTAAACTGATTTTTATCTTTGAAGGTCCATCCCATTACTATTTAGGAATAAAATATTTATCCTTATTCTACCCTCAGAAGCTACCTTGTCTTCTAAATACCTATCATACATCCTCGAAATTTAAATCCTTTCTATGGCTTCCTATTCCAAATCTCCCCAACATAGAAATTGTCAAGATGGCACTGGAAGCTTAATGCGCAGACAGGCTGACCACCATACTGGTATTAATTGTCATTAATATTTGTCACATATCGGTGCATGAGATTCTTAATTTTAAATGATGTATTGCTGTCTCATTCTGATAGCCAAATTTTGTGCTCACATTTACTCTGAAATTTGGTGACTATAATGTGGAGCATATTAGATTCCATATGTAATTCCATGTGAGAATTTCATTTAAAATTAAACAAATTCTAAAAACCTATCTCCTCTCAAAAACAGTATGCTCTTATTAAATGTTTTTTCCTTTTTTATTTTGCCCTTCTCAGCCAGGGTACTCCAAGGTCAACTTTTGCTTAATTGTAGCTACAACTTATGGTCAGAATGTTTATTCCCTTTATTTTCCCCTAGGATCCAATTTTCTTTCTATTTTATTAAACTTTTGCAGAAAGTGACCTCAAATAAAGTGTAAATAAGTTTAATATTTTAATTTTCCATTGGTAGCATAAATCACAACACAGGCAACATAGACAGTATCATGCCCCAGGGATTAATTGTAGCATTGCAAATTTTAATAACATTTTTCATATAGATCTTATTATTGAGAGGATAAAAACCTCATTAAGAGAAACACCTATACTACAAGTAAATGTTAGAATGCAGCACTAACCTGCCCACTTTTTTTTCTCCCATGTCAAAGCATCTTCTCGAATTTGATCCCAATCAATCAATGTCTGATCTTCTGTAACAACACTGTTATCTGTCCTTACATGTCTTCGAACAGAAGGTTGGAATGCAACAATATCTGTTAAAATATTTTTACCAAATTAGTTTTGGAACAAATCTTTTCAGTACAAAATCTCCAAAACCATTTTATTATTGTTTTAATAACAAGACAATAGTGCTTGCAATATAAAATTGAGTTTTGTGCTATAATACCATGACAATTCTGGTCATGGTTTTTGTCACTAGGTATCTACTTCAGTTTTACAAACTGGAAGAAATTTTAACTTACTGGAGAAGTTAAATAGCATGAGAGCCTAGTGTCTAATAATAAATCACACATATCACTTAATCTTCACAATAATCCTGAAAGGCAGATGCAACTCTGGGTTAACAGATGAAGAAATAGAGTCTTACAGACTTCTTAGAGGTTCCTTCTCAAGAAACACTAAGACCAGTGCTTCCATTTGAACCTAAGACTGTTATTTTTACTTCCTGTTGTTTCTGGAAATGGTTCAATAATGGGTAGACTAATCCTAGCTCTCTCATTAATATAAGTATAATAAAAAGGTTGTTCTTTTGTTTTTTTTCACTTGTCTGCGGCTAAAAGTAAAACTGCTAGGCTCATATGAAATATTAAGTGCTTGCATGATAGCAAGCTAAAGCTTTTTTATTAGGAAAAACATCAGCTATAACATGGTTTATAACACTGAAATTTAAAAAAATTTTATAGGACTTTCTTTAGTGGGCAAAAATTACTTACCAACTCTGGGTTGTGAGCTGTAATTTTTTTGTTTTTTAACAAGATTATCTATCACTGCTTTTGCTTTTGTCTGCATTGCCTTGCTGCCGAAAATTTTGACTTCTGCTTCTGGACACCCTTTTATTATCTAGACACAAGGGGAAAAAAGGGTAAGACTAGAGTCCCTCACCATTCTACCCTTGAACAATCACAACTTCAAATAGTATAAAAGTATAAATATAGGATTGCTATCAGTAAGTGTTTGAGATATAATAAAAGGTTTTTATGCAGGAAAAGGTCATGAACACATATAATTTGTGTTTTAGAAAAAATACTCTAGCCACAGTGAAAAATGGTTAGAAAAGGACAAGACTGGAAATAGGATGGTTCAGTTAGGGGAGAATGCCCCCAAATGATGTAATTTCCTCTGAGAAATAACAGGAAATAGAAAGGACTCCATGATGAACTGGTTGTAGGATAAGGAGAAGTTAGTAATCTAAGATTTCTGGCTTGGGAACTTGGTGAATGATGTGGCTGCTTACTGAGACTGGGAACTCAGGAATAGCTCAAAGTTTGAGGAATGAGGATCAGGAAAGGCATGATAAATAGTACCCAGAGATCTCTTTATTCAGTGAAGATTATCTCTAAAGGTTTTTACCTTCATGAGTCAAAAAACCTAGACCTAGAATAGACCACAGCATAGGTTGAGTTCTTGAAAAGAATGGCAGTATGAAGAGCTTCGGCAACTTTAAGTTACCACAGTATGTTAATAACTGAGCAGAAACTAGACTTGGGAATGAAACCCAACTTAGGAATGAACTATACTCTAAGGATTTAAGAACACAGGTTACTTACCTCTATTTTGGTGTTTGTTGTACTTTGGATGTCTCTAATTTTTGACCCACCACGGCCTGTTTATAAAAATAAAGGATTTTTTTTTTTAAAGCAAGTTGAAATCAATAAGGGGGAGGATTTACCTACTTTCTTGAAAGAACTTTCTCTAGTTCTTTCCCAAATCATCCAGACAAAGGCTCCTGGGGTCCAATAATCACTTTCTTTGGAAAAAAGGAAACAAGAGTTTTTGATTCCAAATTTTAGTGGGTGGTAGAAGGCTCTTTATCTGGAAATTGATACTAAAAATTTCATCAGCAGCCCACACAAACTAATTAGATCCAAAATGTTGGCAAGGATGTGGAAAAACTGGAACTGTTGAACAGCCCTACTCAAAAAAAAATTTCAACCAAAAAGTGATAAAAGTTCTTGAATAGACATTAGTCTAAAGATATATAAGTGTCCAGCAGGTATATATAAGATGATGAAATCATCAGGGAAATGCAAACCAAAATCACAATGAGAAATAACCTCCTACCTGTTACAATGGCCATCATCAAAAATACAAGAGAAATAACTGTTTGGGAGGATGTGGAGAAAAGGGAAACTGTGTAATGTTGATAGGAATGTAAACTGGTGCAGCCACTATGAAAAATAGTACAGAAGTTCCTCAAAAAAATAAAAATAGAACTACCATAAGGATCCAGCAATCCCACTTATGGGCATTTATACAAAAGAATTGAAATCAGCATCTCAAAGTGATATCTGCACGCCCATGTTCACTTTAGCATTATTCATAATAGCTAAGAGGTAGAAACAATCTGAATGCCTGTCAACAGATGGTTGGATGAAGAAAATATGGCATATACATATGATGGAAGTTCTCAGACTTAAGAAAAAAAGATACCCTGCCATTTGTGACAACACAGATGAATCTTGAGGACATTATGCTAAATGAAATAAAGCAATCATGGAAAACAAACAATGTATGATTCCATTTCTAAGAGGTATCTAACAAACTTAGAGAAACAAAGAATGGTGGCTGCCAGGGATTGGGGAAATGGAGAGATATTCAATGGGTAGGTTCAGTCATGCAAGATGAAAACATTCTAGAGGTTCAGTATACAACATTGTTCACAGTATTGCACTGTACATTGTCTGCTTAAAATTAGGTGTAAATTAAAGTTGAATTTATCAGAATCTAAAAATTTCGGATCCAGAACCAACATAAACTTGTGCTTGCATTTCACAGGTGCTCAATAAGTGTTGAAAGCTTAAGTGATTTTTATTGCAAACCTAGTGGCATTCGTTTATGAAGCATCACTCTTCATATCTTTGAATCTGAAACACTTTGATGGATCAATTAATTTCTGGCTGATCTAGCAATCAGTCTTGTATTGCTTCATTTAATAACATAACCTGCAAAATTGTTATTCTTTGGAGGATTTGAGATCTTGCTTCCTGGCTTATGGCATCAGTTTGGTTCGATAAACTTATAAAAATTTTTAAAAATTAGCCTACAAAATCACTTCATTTTTTTTCAAAACAAATTTAAAAGGGGTAAAACAAGTTAAAAAGGGGTAAAACAAAATATTAGGTCCCATACCTAATGGGCAAAATGTTGGAATTTATCCTCAGAATTAATGGCAATAAATGAGGGTAATCTAAATTCCAGAGATTTCTAAATGCTTTTCAAAAATGAATTTGTAAGACTAAAGACATACTAAGAAAACAAAATCCTGTTTTTCAGCAGAAAAATAATATTAAACTTAAACTAAGTGCAATATATGGTTATACTCTGTGCAACCCTATAATATCATCCACATTCTTATCTTTGGTTAATGACTCTATACGATATTGAAACATTGATTTCAGCTCTGCTTTGTTGCTATTTAGAGACGATTTGTTGTTCATTTAGGGGTAAGCTATCATGGAGCTGATCTTCTGTCCCAAAGGGTTCCAAAGTCTCCTAAGAATTTGCTTCCCCAAAAAATCGTCTCTAAATATCAAAAGGTACGCTAAATGACACCATTCTAGTACCAAAAGGTGTTAGAAATATCTCGGGGATAAAACTAGTCTCACTAGGTGGCAGCTGATTGGAGGCGAGGAGCGTGTGGCGGGGATGCCCTTACCAGGCTCCGCCCCTGGCCCCACCCATTCACCTCTCCCGGCCCAGCCCCGCACCATCCTCTTGCTCACCAATCACTGCGCCGACCCAATCGTTCTTCAATCCAAAGCAGAGCGGCGGTTCCGGGGGACCATCGGCCACAGGCTGCTGGAGACTGGAGGGATCCCTCCAGCCGCCACCTCTGCCACCTCTACGGCCACCCCGACCTCTTCGATTCGGCTCCTCCGACGGCCTTCTTTCCGGAGCCTGAGACACTGCCGAGCCTTGCCGGGAAGCAACGCCCCAGGAGGAGGCGTTAGCGCCTGCTTCTTGCCTAGACATGGTTCCGTGAAGAAGATCCGGCTCGTCCGACGTCGTTCCCATCCGGCTATGCAGCACCACACCGTGCCGTCGTAGGACTCCTCTACAGAGGCATCCACGCAGCCGCTACTTAAGGAGCCCGCGCGAGGCTCGCCCCGCCCCTTCTCCGCCCTCCATGGCCTCACATCCATTGGTGCATGGGACGTTGTGGGTGGGACCTTCACGGTTTAACCAATCCACTCTTATAATCGTGCGAGCGCTTCTTGAACGAGTCAATGCGCCGACGTTTCTTCCTTTTTAGGCGTGGGACTTCTACCACGTTGTCTTTGAGCGCTGTTGTGCTAAACTCCCACCCTTGGTACTCCAAGGTACTCAGTGGCTCTAAAACCATGACTCTCAAACATCAGTCACTTTTACATACGTACATAAAACATTTGAAAGGAAAGGTTGACAAAATAACATTTAGCATTGCTATGTAAGCAGCACTTTGATATCTTTAAACCAGTATTAGTTTTTAAAATGTTGGTCGTAATCCACAAATTTAATAACCCACGGTTTAAAATCTCTGGCCTGAGAGATGCGGCTTCAAGGCTTCACTCAACACTTGATTTGAATGTTTGGTGTAGTTCTAAAGCTAAAGAAAGTCAATTGAATAAATACCGCCTGGCTCTGTGGCTGGACGTACTATTCCAGGCAGACAAACCAGCTGAGAGTACACCTACTTTGATTATGATCTTCATATTGTCTGAACAAATCTCATGTATAATTATCCATCAAACATAGTAGACATTTATTATAACGTTAGTCACTAAGGTCTGTGCCCAGGATTGAACCTGGTCCATTACTAGATTGAATGGATTAACCCACGTGGGATTAACTATCAATCTTAATGTGATCATCTCTGAATAAATAGGATTACAGTGTTATCTGAGCACCCAGGAAATATGTTATGTATTTAATCTCAATTCTCTAATCTTTAATCTGAAATGGATCGTATTAATGGCCTTTAGAAAGAAATTTTGTTGGATTAGTTAGATTCACCAATATTTTATTGAGGATTTTTGTATCTATATCATAAGAAATAGTTTGTGGTTTTCTTGCAATGTCACCTGGATTGATATTAGGGCAACAATGACCTCATAGAATGAGTTAGGAAGTTTTCCCTCTGCTTCTATTTCCTGGAAGGTATTGTAGAAAATTGGTATAATCTCTTAAATGTTTTTTTTTTTTTTAAATTCACCAGTGAACACACCTGGGCCTGATGTTTTCTGTTTTGCAAAGTTATTATTGACTCAATTTCTTTACAGATGTAGGCCTATTTAGTTTGTCTATATCTGTTCATGTTAGTTTTGGTAAATTGTGTCTTTAAAAGAATTTACTTAAATTATCAAACTTGTGAGCACAGACCTGTTATAGTATCCCTTTATTATAATCTTTTCAAAGTCCATGGGCTCTATAGTGATGTTCTTCTTTCATTTCTGATTTTAGTAATTTGTGTCTTCCTTCTTTTTTTCTTAGCCTGTATTGAGGTTTATTCATTTTTACTTTATTTTTTCAAAGAACCAGTTTTTGGCTGATTTTTTCTATTGATTTCCTGTGTTCAATTTCATTGGTTTCTGCTCTAATTTTTATTTTCTTCTGCTTACTTTGAATTTAATTTGCTCTTCTTTTTCTAGTTTCCTAAAGTAGAAACTTGAATGACTGATTTTAGATCTTTCTTCATTTCTAATAGTCATTCAATGCTATACATTTCCCTCTAAGCACGTTTTTTTTTACTATATCCCACAAATTTTAAGTTGTTTTCATTTTCTTTTAGTTCAAACTATCTTTTAATTTGTCTTGAGATTTCTTTGACCAATATGTTATTTAGAAATGTATTGTTTAAACTTCAAGTATTTTTCAGCTATCCTTCTGGTGATTGCTAGTTCAATTCCACTGTGATCTAAGAACATTGTTGACCATAAAATAAAATTGATTAGACATTCCATCATTAAAAGGATTTATTCAGGAAAAAGGATGGATTTCAATTAAGTGCAGACATGGTGAGTCACATGATAAAGGAAATACTTTATAGAGTGGAAGAGGAAGTTAAGGTGAGGGGCTATTACAACCATAGAGCTATATTGTAAACATAGATTTCCTGTGAGACTCTATGACATAGAGTGTAATAGCTCTTTCCACAGGCCCTCCTCATTTATGTCCAGTTTAAGGTCTGTCATCAGTTTTAACAGGTATCATGTGATTTCTATTCTTTTAAATTTGTTAAGGTGTGTTTTAAGACCCAGCATGTGATCTGTCTTGGTGAATATTCCATGTGGGCTTAAGAAGAATGTGTATTCTGCTGTTGTTGGATGAAGTAGTCCATACGTGTCAATTATATATAGTTGCTTGATGGTGCTGTTGAGTTCAACTATGTCGTTACCGATTTTCTGCCAGCTGGATCAGTCTATTTTAGATAGCAGGGTGTTGAGGTCTCCAACAATACTAATGAATTCACCTATTTCTTTTTGTAGTTCCATCAGTTTAGCTTTACATATTTTGATGCCCTATTGTTAGATACATACATGTTAAGGACTATTATGACTTCTTGGAGAATTTAGCCCTTTATCATTCTAATTATCCTCGCTATGAAGTTACCTATGTTTAAATTAATATAGTTACTCCAACTTTTAATTAATCTTATCATGGTATATCTTTCTCCATTCCTTAACTTTAAATTGATAGCAGTCCTCCCTTATGCTCAAAGGAAGGATACATTCAAAGACCCCCAGTGAATGCCTAAAACTGAGGATGTTGTGACCGGAATAACCAGACTCAACCTGAGTGCTCTGATATTACAGGCAGTTTATTAGCCGGCGGCTGTCCTTCCAAAGGAGCAGCCCCGAAACATAAAGATACAAGGGTTTTAAGCCCAAAATCTCATTCTTCATTCTGTCTAAATCACAAAGGTTTAATATTTCTTCTATTCTCTGTCAACCTAAAGGTGGGTTGTGGAAGCGGGGATACAGAAGCAGAAAGTGTACTGTTAAAATGTTAGGTTCCCATGGGTAACTGTTAAGTTCCCATGGGCAACTGTTAGGTTTCCAGGATTAATAGTCAAACAATAACTTTTCAAGCAAGCAGGTGTCCAGAAGCGAGACATGGCGATTAGCACGTAGGCTCTTAACCTTAACCCATTACTACATCTTTGTGACCCTTTCAGTAGCACGTCATCACAAGGATAATACCAAACTATATATATATATTTATATATACATACCTATAATAAAGTTTTATAAACTAGGTACAGTAAGAGATTAACAACAATAACAAATATTAAAATAGAACAATTGTAACAAAATATGCAATAGAAGTTACTTGGTTTGGGGGTCATTATTAAGTAAAACAAGGCTTATTTGAAGACAAAATAAGGGTTACTTGATACCAATATCATGACAGCCAATCTTATAACTGAGATGACTACTTAGTGGCTAACAGGAAGGTAGCATATACAGTGTGAATACACTGGACAAAGGGATGATTCATTTTAAGCAGATAGAGCATGACAACTTAAGATTTAATCACACTACTGAAAACTTATGACTTGTTTATTATAAATGGAATTTTCTATTTAATATTTTTGGACTGCTATTGATCGCTAGTAACTGAAACTTTGGAAAGAAAAACATACAGACATAGCTAAAAGCCCTGAGACCAGAAATCTCCGCAGAGGGCGAAGAGAGGCTGAAGAACAAAGCAGGCTACTTAGTGTGGCAACTAATAGTGAACTACCGCCAATCCAGTTGTTTTCCCTTTCAGAGGCAGAGAAGGAAATACCGATGGAAGCCACAAGGATAGTCTGTAGCAGCCTCTAGTGAGAAAATCCTAGGATACCAGGACCTTTCCTGAATATGAATCCTACCTCAACACAAAGTGAGAGTGGGTGTATAATACCACGGTCCTGGTATAAAAATGAATATGAATCAGACTAGATTCGTTATTTAATGCTTCTTTTCTGATTAAAAATATTTTTATATAAAAGCATTTTTGTGGTTTCCACACACTGTGTCTATTGCATCTAATGGATAGGTCAGCCCCTACCCAATCATTCATCCCAGTCAGACCCAGGACCTAGCCTGGGGTGGGAAGAAAGCCAAACTCCAGGAGCTCTGCTCACGTTCTTGGGGCGCACTACCTGGCCAGGGCATGGATCACCTATCCCTCCCTGTTCCTGCGCATCTTCAATCTTTGGACCATAACCTCAACCCACCCCAAGAGAGTGTTTACGTCCAGACTGAGCCGAGTCCCGGTGACTTTCTCAATTGTACCTACCTACTCAAGGTTGAGGCCTGTGTAAGAGAAGAACGTAGATCCAAAAAGGGAGTTCTGGCAACCTACAGCGCAGTTGGGGAAGATGAGGAAAAGAGTAATGGAGGGTGCAAGGAAAGGAGAATGAAATACCAGGTCACTACTGAGATCAAGACTAAAGAGAAAAGCAAGGAAAATATTTTCTATTAAAAAAAGTAATAAAAAAAAGATTTCAAAAGAATAAAGTGAGAAAAAAAACAATAAAATAGTCAAGTTACAGGCTTCTACTCCGGTAATAAAGGGACATAATCAATATAAGTAAAAGTATTGTTTTATAAGCATGAATTAGAAGCAAGCAACATGACATTTAAAGCACAAATATAACAAATGTTTCTTGGAAATCAAAGTTAATTAATCAAAAATAATTTATGAGGAAATATCCCACATTCTCATAACACAAAATGTAAAGACTGTCAGTTAAAATGGTTCAAACTGGAGAATGAAAGCAAGATTCTTTCACATCTCTGATGGTCCATAAGGATCCAGCTTCTCAAAATCTGAGATCTTAAAATCTTCATCCTTCACTTGGAAAGATGAGAAAAGGGGCAAGGACACAGGAGGATGGCCCACTAACAGCCAATTTCCACACTTGAAAAGGCAGTGGAGGTGAGGTTAAAAGAATCACAATTCAGCTACACCACTATTTTCTCTTCCCAAGCCTAAAGGACTCTGGAGCCACCACCCCCCCCCCCCCCCCCCCCCGCCCCACCACCCCCACTTTGGATTAAATAGGAAAACATGTGAATGCAGGGGTAGAAAAGGGGGTAATTTCAAGGTGGGAGCTCTAGTTCCTGTTCTTTAAAGAGATGGGTGACTTCAGAAAAGTACCTTCAGTTCTCTCAACAACCCCTTTTCTCAAACAAATTAACCCTTAGGTCTGTGTTTCCTCCTGGTGCTTAGATTCTTTGGGTATTGTTCAGGAATTTATAGATTTTTGCAGGGTGCCTGATGGATACTGTGTGTTTTAATCTGCCATTTTTTTTAGGTATTTCATATTTAGTATTTTAAATCTTTTTAAAATCTTCTTTCATACTTGATGAATAGTTTGAGTATAAAAGTTAAAGTTTTAATAATATTTAAGTTGTATTTTTATATGTGTGGTTAATTATACATGTCAAACTTGCACTCTAGAGTCTTGTGTTAAATGCTTTAAGTCTTTAAAAATGGAAATAAAAGAACCATGAAGTAAACATATCCTTAGAAAAAAAGCAATCCCCCCTACCTCCAGGACAAGTAAAATAGGCCATAAATAACTTCTTAAGTGAAGTTTTAAATGCTTGAAATTTTGTATCACACTAAGAGCTGATAGTTAAGGACAAGTAAAATAAAGTGAATATTGGACAAGAGAATTAAACATGAGGTAGGAAAAGTCGTCAAATAGTGGAATGCATATTGCAGAGTCCTGAAAGTCACCTGGGAATGGGTGACTCTGTCCGCAGAACACCCCCTTCTCATCCTCAAATAAAGGTTTCTGAAAAACCACTAATATCATTGTGTAGGACACACCTTCAGGAAAGCAAGATTTGGCTATATCTCTGAAGCAATAAACATTTAAAACCTTAACCCAATCAAGAGATTTAACTACACAGTTGCAGGCAAATATTTCTATTTTACCCAGCATTTATCTACTTCTAATGAATTTTACATGTGGGTTGTGGTGATCTGAACCATAGACAAATAAGTAACTTCTCCCAGGTTCAATTTCTTGGTGTAGATACGGTAGCACCCAGTTACCTTACAGGGATCCTTAGAGATAAAGCCCCATACAAATGACTCGCCTGTTGGAAGTGCATGGCAGTTAGTCTCCCTCACAAACAACCTGCAAGTGCCTGGTTTGGCCACTTCATCCCTAGGCAGTTTTTCTCCAGAGCGGATTGCTGTTCTCCCAAGGGGAACCTCTCCTTAGGCAGTGAAAGACCAGAATCACATCCCGGAAAGGCAGAGCTTACCTCCTAGGGCGGCTGGAAGACCCACCAAGTTCTCACTTCTCCACCACCCAAACTTTGGTAGCCAAGGTGCTGGGAAATCTTTCCCAGACTCAGAGGGACACGCAACCCTTCCGCAGGCCTGGGAGTAGGATGGAAAGAGTATTCCACAGAACTTGGAGGCCGATATGTGGCGATTCCCCAAGCCGAAGTTGGCTGGGGCGAGGTTAGCAGCTCACTTGTCCTACGGTCTTGGGTTGCTTCTCTGGGTCACAGGAATTGTGTGCTGGTCCTGATATTGGCCGGAGATCAAAATGAAGAAGGGGCCAGAGCAAATTGAGCTCTGTAGAGCAGAAATATTTTAAGAACCTGTCCTTGGTCTACGTAAAAGCTGAACTGGTAGATGCTGAATTTATGAGAAAATGTGCATCCCGAGTGGCCCGTGGCAGGCCCACTCTGGTGCTGCACTGGCCCCCTGCTCCCTCATAACTGCATCCTCTTGCCGCTACTGGTGCCGCTGGGACCTCCTATAAGCAACACTGACTCCTTCCTGGCCTCGTGGACCTAAGCTCTCTGGACCTGAGCATCTTCTTTCCCCACACAGGCCAGGGTGGGGTCTGCTGCCCCCAAATAGTGTCAGTCCAACACTGTTCCAAGTGAACTTGTGCTTTGAAGACATCATGGAGATGACAATCTACAGATCAATGCTGCTCAAGGGACAGATACAACGGGTCTTCCAGGTGTTGGTAGAGAGTTTTGGGGCTCTAGAGTTGACGGCGCTAGGCCTGAAGTGACAATCTTGGGGCCCGGGACCAGGTCTCTGTGCAAATATATTTGAGTGTGAGGGCAATCCGTTCATCCCCTTCCTGTCCTTTCCGGAGAGCCTCTAGTTCCTATTCCTGAGCCTCTTAATCTCCAGGAGAATCACTTAGTGTCAACACATTCAGCACATGGACAGACGACCAAGTTCTGCAAGTGGGAAGAGTTGGGGTCCTGCCAGCATGAGGGGATTGGGACGTGGCAGTCACGTGCCTATTTTAAATGTCAAACTACATACTTCTAATTCTAATCTGGTTGCTCTTCTCCCCTGTGCTGGTCTGCTCTGACCTGAGGAGGCCAAGAAAGCCCTTGAGACTGGCTCTGTGAAACCTGAATCATGTTGCCAGCCTACCATCAATGCATCCTGGCCCATGGTACAAGGTGAAGGGAGCTGGGGGCTGCAAGTCTAAGGTCCAACTGCTCCCATCCTGGAAGCTGGAGAAAGACAAGTGTTCTCATGCCCTGCCTTGCTTTAGCTTTGTTTCTAGATGCGTATAGATTTTTTTTAGTGCTCATTACTAATCTGAAAAGTTAAAGAAGCACAGTTCTGTTGAAGGACTTGAGGAAACAGCGGGAGGCAGCACTTCCTCCAGTTGTAGTCTCATGCTTATACAATTGCAGTAAGTGATTAAAGGTTTAACTCTTTTTAGGCTTGTTGCTTTGATTGGCTACTCAGACACATGGCTACTCATTTCTCTCTCTCTGTACAAGGTAAGCTGAGCTCTTGATGATCTCCTTCCCTAGGCATCCCTAACTGCAAAAGTCATTTCTTGTAATTGTACATAAGTGATCTAGACAAACTTTTTTTTTCTTAACTTAACTTCATGGGAACCATCAAAAACACATTCCTTACTATAGCCTTATCCTGGACCCAGTTGAAAAGGCTTATCCCCCTTGTCCTAAGGCAATAGCTGCCACTGCAAAACTTTATCCTTCTCCTGAACTAGTTCTAGGCTCTCACTCCATCTAATGTTTCCTTACGCAGTACAAATACTTCTAGAGAAAGAGAACACACATTTCTTAAACAGTTTTTTAATGTGAAATTCTGTCACAGTCTCCTTCTCATATTAGTGTTCACTGCTCCAATACCCTGAATTTTGCCACTCACCTGCCTCTACCAGAGGAAGGGAAACCTCATGGTTGTCTTCAGTCAAGGAATTTTCTGTACCTTGCTCAGCATTAGAGGCTCCCATTGAGAACCCTGACTTAATATTATTTGTTGATGTATCATAGCTCAAAACAGAAAGTGGAGGTTATCAAGCAGGAGATGCTATCACTAATTTAAGCTTTCCTTTAGAATATAATTACATAAATGCCTCACTCCTAATTAGCCCACCTACAGCTTCCCCTCCCCCTATCAGTCTCCCATGCCAATGGCCTCCATTTTAGGCATACCTGAAGCCTTCTTTTTTTCCATGTTAGAGCTTTCCCACTCTTCTGCCTGCATTTGAGTCTCTCCTAAACATAGTGATGGTGCCTGATTCCCTTGCTATAGCAAGCTCTGAATAAATAGCTTTATTTGTTCCTTTTGTGTGGTCTTAGTTTATTTCCACACAAGTCATCAGTTATTTGTTGACGCTGTATATGGTTGTTCATTTGAACAATGCTCTCCACTTTTGTATGTTTTAAATTTACTACAGTAAAGCTTCAAATATTTTAAAATGTCAGTGTCATTAAAGATTAAACAACAAAATGATTCTAGATTAAAAGAGACTAGTGACAAGGAAATGTAATGCATGCTTCTTGATTGAACTGTAGATTTTAAAAAATTAGCTATAAAGCACATTATTGAAAAAACTGAGCAACTGAAATTGGACTGTATTTTAGACAACAATATTGGATCAATGTTAAATTTCCTGAGCAAATAAATGTAAATGGTTTTATTGGAGAACATCCTTGTTCTTAGGAGATAATGTTAAAGTACTTGGGGTAAAGTGCCATGATGTCTGCAACTTACTCACAAATAGTTCATGAAACATTGTAAGTAGGTAGAGAGAAAATAAATGAAGCAAAATATTAAAAGCCGGTGAAACTAAATGAAAGGTATAGAATGCAAATTTAATTAATATTCTAACAATTTTCCATAGGTTTAAAGTTTTTCAAAATAAAAAGCTGGTGGGAAAAGAATATGATAAAATACATGTAATATTACAAAAAGAGTAAAAGCAAAAATTACTAGATAATTATATATAATTTTTAAATGGAGAATAATCCAAAAGCTATTTATAGTTAACTGCACTAGGAAGGAGGGGACAGGAGAGATGAGAAGGGATTGAAACTAGACTTTTATGATTGTATATTGTCCATAATAAAATGTTTTTTAAAATATATTTTGTAAGTTATTTTTATATTCTAAATAGACTGTCTGTGATTTTTCATTTCTTGCATTATTTGAACTTTATTTAGTTCTGTGATATAATTTCTCCTTAACCATCCATCCTTCCATCTATCTATCCGAGGGAACCAGTATGCTGTTTGTAAATGCTCCTAAACATTAGCAGAATGTCCTCTATTGTTCAGAATTATTAAGCCCTTTTTTTCCTGCATGATTGCTTCTAATCTGACATCAATTTGTTAAATATCTCCTTACTAGTTTACTTTCCCCATTCTAACCTTTTTTTCTATGACATACTTTTTGATGTTATTATTTGATACAAAAAAAATTGGTGCTGTGTTTTCATTATGCTTTGAACATTTTTCATTTTATAGAGATTTCTTCTTAACAGCTGAAGATTACAAGAAGTGAAGTAATAAAGAACAAAGCTTCTCAATGAGAAATTACAAAACCAATTAACTCACATACTTTATTGTATGAACCCAAAGCCCCCCAACTGGTTCCACCAAGGCAAAGCAGAGAAAATGAAAGCACATGATCTGCCGGAAGTCTTCTTGGTAGAAGAGTTTTAATAACTTGCATTCAGTCACACAGATAAAAAATGTTGGAGTCAGTATTCAAATCATGCCCACCCCCCACACCCACCAGAGTCAGATCAGGAAGCTTGGAAGTAATAGAATGACAAACCTGATTCTTCTCGGAAGATTATGCTAACTCCTAAGAACCTTGCAATTCTATTTTGAAGCTGGCATGGGTTCAGCAAATAAAACTCAAGGCTTGCCAAATGTAGAAAAAAATAAGGGGGTCTCTGCATAAAGCTAGGACCCCAAATGACTATACTTCTGAAATAAAATTAAATCAAAAATAAATTTTGCCATCCAGATAAAAATGGCAAAGAAACTTGTCTTGACTTCGCCTTTCTCAAGTATATCTTGACCTAATAATTAATTACTGCAAATCAGCCTTGTGGCTAACTCATGCTACATGTAGGAGTCTGAAAATTTTCAAGGAGATAATGTGAAGTGGCCTCCGGTTAGATGGCCTCAAGAGAATGGCTCAAGTAAAAAATTATCAATTTATAAAAAGATGAAATTAAAGACAACTACCATGTTAATAAAATATCTAATTTGACCCCCCTAAAAAAGAAAAAAAAGATGAAATTATATTCCTACCTAATGCCCAATTAAAAATATTTAACTACAGATGGTTTAAGGATTTAAATGTTAAGATAGAAACTTCAGCATTCTCAGTAGAAAGTATACAGTATCAGTAGACCTCAGGGCAGGGAAGGATTTCTTAAGCAAGATACAGAATGCACTTACTATAAAGACTGATAAACTGACCATATTAAAATTAAAAATATTATTCATCAGAAGACACCTTAAAGAAAGTGAAAAGACAATTTAAACTAGAATATATTTATAATAAAATTGAAAAAAAATTAGTAAGAGACCGAGGGAGAATATATGAGAGAACTTTCACATATTTATACTTTCAAGATTTTTTTTTTTACAATGTACCTGTATTATGTTGAATTTTAAGATTTTAAATTGAAGAAACAAAAATATCCACTAAAGTTTAATTTAATATGTCTCAAGAGATTATTTATGGATAACTGTTGAAGCCTAGATGATGTGGATGAAGAATTCAGTATATTAATACTATAATACTATAATAGCTCTTATGTAAATGATAAACATTTTCCATTAAAAAGATTTTTTAAAGAAACACATTATAGCTAGTTGTAAGAACAAAACTGTTTGTACAGCAGATGCTATCTAATCTAAAACAACTACCATACAATATTTCTAGAAATGTACTAGAAAAACTCTAAGAACGTGCATGGGATGATATACACCAGCTTCAGGACAATGATTTCCTGTGGGGAGGGAAAGGAAAGATATTTTAGTGATATCTATTTTAAAGAAGAGAGAAGTGAGGCAAATGTGGGAAATGTTAACATCTTGTTAATTGGGGTTGGAGTGTGGGGGTTGTACCATGGGTTTTCTATAACTTTTTTTGAATGTGTAAAATCTTTCATAATTTAAAATGTTAACTAAAACTAAAAACATTGGTAAGAAATGTCTATCAGCATTAGGTGTTTTAGGGCATTGGAAACAGATGAGGTTTCTGGCAACGTTTTCTGTAATGAACACCTTTGACATTTATATTTTAAAATTCAAAACATACTCTTGAATGATTTATAAATGGTAACAAACCAGAGTCAGAACATAACAGGAAGTAGAAGAGAGAAAAATGTAGCTTCGACAAGACTGCCCTCGGCCTGATTTACCTACCTACCTCTGAAAGGTAACACAGAAATCTTAACCTAGGCACTGAAAGTGATTCCTTCTCTGTTAACTAAGTCACCAATTCAAACCACACTGTTAGTCAGCTTTGTACAGGGAAAGGGCTTTGAGACTGATGCCTTATTCGGCAGAGAAGACCACAGAGAGCCTCTGAGATCCAGTTGGAGCTCAAATAAATACTAATTAATTCAAGGTCGAAGAGGAAATCCTGCTGCTAGACGCACAACAGAAAGTCGGTCGAGACGCCGCCAGGCTTGCGTGCCTGCTGTCAAAAGGGGCGACTTGCCCCAAAGGGCCACCTAATGCCGCCGGAAAGGGCGGGGCTGGCCGGAAACTGTAAAAGGGGGCTCGGGCTTCACTGCTCTCTGCAGTTCCGTCAGAGCTGCGTGGTCCTCTCTATTGGGCTCTTAGCATGGCGGACCACGCAGTTGATGTGGGCCAGGGGCATGGATGCACACCCGCCGAGTCCCGGGATGGGCTGTTGAGGTTACCACTTGCATCGCCAGGGCTTCGCACCCGGCCGTGGTGGTTTCCTGTGCAGGAACTGAGAGACCCATTGGTGTTTTACTTGGAGGCATGGTTGGCAGACTCGATCTTTGGTAAACGAGCCTGGGGGCGCGGTGGCCCAGCCCCCTGCAGTCTGAGAGAGGCCTGACAGAGCCGCTCTCCACAGGCTTTCCCAGATTCAAAGGCCATTTTTGGCGCCGTGATGCCAGCTTCTACCTCTTCCCTTCCCCAGTTGACATTCCCTTCAAATCTAGCTCCTCCAGACCTTCGACCATGCCGCACCTATGAGTGTCTCTTTTCGTGTTTAGGCCCAGACAGAGCCATTATTCCGGAAATGGAGTGGATGAATCAGGTCTTGTTGATGGTGGACAAAGTAAACTCTGGAAACTTTGTCGAAATCACCATTTTCGGCCGGCCGCGTGTACAAAATCGGGTGAAGAGCATGCTTCTGAGCCTAGCATCAAGGCACCGGGAATATCGTGCCCGAGGTGAAGGTCTTTGACAACCTGCATGTGTAGGGAGCCACAGGTGAACCACCTAGTCGTATTTGGCATCCTTTTAGCCTCTCTTGTCTCCCCAGTATTTTTTGCAGTTTCCCAATTCCAGTATGCTGCACACAGTCCCTGGGCATCCCTTTGTGATAGGAGTCAAAGTAGGACCTTGGGAGAATAAGCTGAGGTCTGATGCATGCAGGCCTGTCACTTCCCATGCTAGCTTCAGTTTGGTTATCCATTATTTCCAGATCCCAAATTCAGAGCTTCGGCTCTGAGAAATGATGTTGCTAGCACCTTTCCCATCCCCCAGAGTAATTTGAAACAGCAAGCATTTTTGCATTTTTCCTTATCCAGCTGAGAAGATGAAACAACTTGAGGAGTTCTTTAAGTCCCGTGCCTCAGGTCTCCAGACTTCCCAGAATGCTGTTGCATAAGTATCGTCAGAAACATTATGAGAACAGCCCTGCTTGTACTACTAAAGTTCGAGAGAAGCAAGAATCCTTAAATCTCTGCATTCTTTTTTCCTTTGTCTTGATGGGTAGTGGTTTGATTATTTTGATGCAAACGTGAGTTTGTAGTGCTGATCTAATAAAGAAATGAAATTCCTTTTTGTCCAATGGCATAAAGATCTTTTCTCACTTAAAATTAAGCAAATTTGCAAAAGATTGACAGTTTATTCTTGTCTTGCTGTGCAGCGTGGGTAAAGGCCTGATTTGTAGTGGTTCTATTTTTGTTTCTTAATTTCTACCACTTTGAAACTACTAACCCTTTTCTGATTTTATGGTCAGTCAGGTGCTCAAGCACAAGAGACAGAAGTTCACGGTCAATCTACTTTGGGTTTTGTGCATCATTTGTTCTCAAACTTTTAACGTGTGGAACAAATCACTTTGAGAACTTGCTAAAACAATTTCCTCGGCTCCTTAAGTGATTCTGGTTCAGTACATTGGGTCCATTAATTTGCATTTCTAAAATTACTTGTTAGAAATGCAAATTAATGGACCCAATGTACTGGGTAATGTTAATGATTCTTTGAGGCTCTCACTTTGAAGCTTCTGGTTTGGACCTTGAGTAGCACCAAGTGTGGGTTTTCTTAAAGTGGGACCCTCCCTTCGTGCCCATGTGTGGATGTTCCAGTATGAAATGAGGTGTTCAGCATTTATGCTGCTGGCACTGTGATTTGCCAAAGAGTTCAGGTACTCTGACCTCCAAGTCAGCTGTCTGCTTTTCCCCTGGGGCCTACACAGGTGTCCTGCATATGCTGGGTTGTTTTTCCATTACCGATTTGTACAAAACAGCCCCAACCCCTTGCCTCCTCTTTCAGGAAGCAGGATTCTTGTGGGGAGATATTGCCAAGAATTGGGTGGCTTCAGACACAAAGGTGGGGTTGATTTAACCCATGCAGTTTCTTCATCCCTTAGCAGTAATGGATTATAGCCATTTGCAAGTGTTTTAAACACACATTCATACCCAAGTCTTTTAATATGATTACAAAATTGACACTGATCATTTTCTTACTTTGCTTCACATTTTTGTAAAATACTTTTACATTTTTTTATTACTAATTACTTCTTTCAACCCTGAATATAAGAACTTTTATTATCTATATAAGCTTTTGTAACAAATAATGATTTATTATTACTATTTTTTTCACCCCTTTGTTTCTCAAATGATTTACACATGGGAAGTTTTTACTGTATGTAGTTAAACCAACTATTGTTTTCTGTGTGATTTTCCCTCATCCTTACCCCTTTTAAACTTTAAGAACTCTTACTTTTTCTCATTCTTTAGAAATTTGATAAATATTCCTACAGGTTTTTTTTCTACTGGGATTTCTCCAAAACGATGAACATTTTGGACTATTATTTGCTGGAAGGAGGGTTATGCTTAAAATTTACTCCAATTTTCCTCAAATTATCCAAAATTAAATTAATAAATCTGCACTGCTTCCATCCTTTATACACATCAACATGTTGAAATCCTAACCTCAGAATGTTACTATATTTAGAGATAGGGCCTTCAAAGAGTAATATTAAGGTAAAATGAAGTCATATGAGTGGGCCTTTTTTCAATGACTGGTGTCTTTATAAGGGGAAATAATGGACACAGGTATGAGCATAGACGAAAGACCATATTAGGACACAGCAAAAAGATAGCCATCTGCAATCTAAGGTGGGAGGCCACAGAAGAAACCAAACATGCTAACACCTTGATCTTGGACTTCTAGTCTCCAGAACTTTGAGAAAATAAATACCTTGTCTAACCCAGTCTTATTTTGTTATGGTTGCTCTAGCAAACTAATATGATATCTAATAGGGTTTTTCCATCTTTCCTTTCATCTCTGTGCCAATACAGTATTTTTACTACCTTCATAACCTTTTAATAGTTGCACTGTCATTCTGCCTTTCAGAATTTTGGGTAATATTAGCTATATATTTATTAGAGCTTATATCACATACTGTGCCCTATGACAAGCTCTTAAGTAGGATGCTTAGAGCATAAGCATTAGAATAATTATTCAAAAAATCTTATTGCCTATATTACCTTCAAGTAGCTTTCCATAACTCCATTTTTTCTATTTCAGTAAATATTTTATTGATGCATAATGTTCATAAAAAAAATGTACATCTGAATTGTGAAAAATTTGGGGGTGGTGCCATAGAGTAGTGGTTAGCACATCTGCTTTACACATAGAAGGCCCTGAGTTCGAGCCCAGGCCCAGCAGAACCATGGCCCATACCCCGGGTGTGCCAGGCCCCCTGGGTGTGCACCACAAGCTCATGGGAGGAGATTCCCCGCCTTAGGAGATCCAGTTCTTAAGGAGAGACAGCAACATCCCTAAATCAGGAGTGGAAGTGGGGGTTGGGGAAGAATTAAAAAAAAAAAAGGGTGAAAAATTTATTGAACAATACAAAGGGGACACATCCATTTGGTCAGCACCCAGAGAACAAGAAATATTTCCAGCCCTCCAAAAGTTACCACTGCATTTTTCCCAAGGGTAACTATTCTGATTTAAATAGAAATGAAATTATAGTAAGATTTATTCATGTTGTGAGTATAGTTCCATTGTATGAATAAACCAGAATTTAGTTTTCTATCTGTTGATAGAAAATAGTGCTACTATGAAAATTCTTGTATATGACTTTTGGTGCATACATATGTGCATTTCTGTTGAGTATGTATCTAAGATTGGAATTGCTGGTTTGCTGTGTGTGCCTAAATTCAAATTGCCAAGGTGATTGAACCAATTTTTCCAGTATTGTATCAGATTCCAATTGTTCTTTTTGTCCACAGATTTTCATTTTAGAGATTTTGGGTATTAGTGGTATTGTACTGTAATTTTTAAATTTAATTGGTTAAAATTTACATAACTATAAAATTGTGAGTGTATAATTAAAAATATTTTGAGTAAATGTATGAGTTGGTTCTCCATCACTTCAGAAAGTTCTCTTGCAACTTTTGCAGTCAATTATCACTACTGCCTCTAGACCTAGAGAACCAGTCTGCTTTCTATCTCTACAAAGTTGTCTTTTCTGAACATTTAATATAAATAGAATAATATAAAATGTAGTCTTTTGAATTTGGCTTTATCAAGTTGGAATATCTCTGCTTTTTGATTGGAGGATTTAGTCCATTCAGATTTAGTGTAATTATTAATATGTTTGGATTTATGTCTTCCGTTTTGCTATTTCCTATTTTACATCTTTTTTTTGTTCTTTTCCTCCTTTATTCTACGATTTTGTGTTAAATTCTCATACCATTTAAAATTACTGTTTTCTTAATTTTTTTCTTAGTTACCTTCGAGATTATAAAAAATCTTAACTCCTTACATTCTACTTCAGATTAATGAAAACTTATTTCTGATAAAAGAATATAGTTTCTATATTTTAATTAAAATACCTATGAATAAATGTGAAAAAGACAAGGGAGGGAAAGAGGAAGGAATACAACTAAATAAATGGAGACAGTACATTCTTGGATAGCAAAGTCAAGTATTGCACAGATGTGGTCAGTTCTTCCTGGATTAATCTAAAAACTCAATGCAATTCTAGTTATAATCCAACCACTTTTCAAGGGAGTGATTATAGGGCAAGACTCTTTAAAGCCTGATTATACAGGTGCTTTGGAAAGACTCAGAAATGCTGTAAATAAAGTTTTTCCTAGGTTTTTAGTGAAAAATTCTATTAACTAAATGTCTATTAACTAAATATGAGCTACTAACAGAATAACGCAGGTAGACATAACAGAGATGGCTTGTCATATGCTCCACAGCTACATTCTTAAGTTTTTCTAGAAAATCATATACAACTGATACTTTTAATGGGTCCACTCAAAGACAGACTGCTCACACTACTTGCCAACAATTTCTCCCACCTTCAAAATGTGCAAACAGGTTTCACTATTTTCAGACAGTAGTTTTCTCTTAGAATCCTTTTTTCATGTTTCCTCATTGTTAGATCTAGGTTATATTTTTTGGCAAAAATACTAGATAAAGCATATTGTGTCCTCAGTGTGTCACATCAGCAGGCACAAGGTTTGTTTTGTTTTTGTTTTTGTCTCACTCTTAGTGATATTTAAAAATGCCTTGTTTTGATCAAAAGTGGAGTAGAGAAATTCTGATGAGGGGAACTAGTGCCAGCCTGGCTTAACTAAAGTAGAGCTGCAGTAAGACCTTGAGATAAGCTGTTATGTGTGCTTCACAACTAAACTAAAAAATTTTCTACAAATTCTATCGACAATGAACATTTTTCTTTAATGCCTCTAGTTAGTCTATTCAAAAACCATCCAATCTGACTTCTTTATTAGCCATAAATCATTTTACTTACAAAAAGGTACAAAAAAAAAAAAAGAGTCACTGTTTCTAGACTCCTATAGTTTTTGCCCTTGTTCCTTGATAATCTTCCATTGACTGCCTTGGGCCCCAGTTCCTGTGTTCTCATCTAATTCACCAACTGGTAAAATACATGTGTCCATTCATATGTAATGTACGTGTCATTGAAAATAAAATGAGCACTCTACTATACCTTAATGAAACAAAACCAATATTTTTGGAAGCCATCTACATATACCTTTTCCCTCAACAGTTTTTCTATGTACTTTAACAAGTTGCTTCATCTGAAAAACAAATGATTGAGACTACCAATTAAACTGTGTGAGTAGGCTTGCCCTTTCAGATATGAAAATGTTCTATAACATATGGTTAAAAAGTAGAGTAAATGTTGAGAAAAAAATTAAAGTGACACATGAACATAGATGAACAACATTGAGTTTGGGTCAGTATAGGGAAAATAGCTTAAATACCATGTAGTGGGAAAATAAATTGGTATGGCCATTTTGTAGGGAAGTTTAGCAATATAATTTTAAAGGTGCTCATTCTTTAACCCAGCAATTCCACTTCTAGGAAGCTCTCTCATAGAAATAATTCCAACATGAATACAAAGATGCAAGTGGAAATTCAATGCAGCAGTTTGTAATTGAGAAATCTAGGAAACTTATTAACCAATAGTAAGAGAGGACTAAAGTGTACCCATACTGAGGAAAATCAAGCTTCTAGAAGAAGAAAGGCATATACAATTATATATAAGTACAAGTTAAACCGTTAAAAGTGATTTCCTCTAAATATATTTGAGAGGACAGATAGGGAGGCCTGGGAACTTTGATCGGGGCGAAAACTCGAGTGGCATTGATTCATGCCCTGCTTTGAGAAAAACCAAATACTTTTTTAAAAAAAATGCTTTATATGCATAAATAATTTTATGTGCCATCACATCTAAATGCTTTTTAAAATTCAACCTCCCTTTTCTCTCTCCAACCTCCAACCAAGGATGTTTACTCATCTTACCATTTTCTTTCACAAAATCGTCTTAGACATGTCCATGTGTATATAGGGTATCTTTATCAAAGTTTTGGAGTAGTCACAGAGACTCCTGAATGTTTATTGGCTTGCTACCTGCTGCTCAGTAATCCTTCTTATAAAGGGGAGAATCTGACTTTCGTCATGTGGGTACAACTTAGAGGGGGAAAAAATCAACATTGAGTCCTAGTTCTATACTGTAGCCTCAGTTGAAACTGAGTCTGCACTGATTTTGAGTCTTAAATGTTTAAAGTTCACTCCAACTAGTCTTTTCCTGCCTCTTCCAAAAATACTCAATAACCTATTGTAAATTCAGTTTTTCATTTTTATTTCCCTTATGTTTAAAATCGGAGTGATCACCTACTAGTGGTAACTAAAGGGTCTATGATAGACATACCACTCCCCTGGTCTTTAAAGTTAGGTTTCCTTGAATTTTTAAAATGAAGTTTTCTTAACACTAAGATTGATGGATGCTTTTGTTTTTTTCATACTAGCACGCAGCTATTAACAGTTTGCCTGGAGCAGAATGTTAAATGTGGTAGAGGTGCTAATTATTGCTACAATGGCAATCAGTACAATTTGTAAATATATCAAATTAACATATTGAACACCTTAGATTTACACAATGTCAAATATAGTTCAAAAAAATTTTTTTAAAGTGACAAAGAGATTCACTTTAGCTCAGCTTGCTACTTCCATTACTAAGGGAAGAGTCACCAGCACTGCTTACTTCTCACTTGGGTCAAATCTCACTGAATGTCAAGTGACCTAGGCAAGATGAGGATGACAGCAGGTCAGTCCTGGCTTTTTCTTCCAGTCGCCTTCTTTGCCCATGGTTGCCCAAGCTGGGAAGTAGCTGCTTGCCGCAGCGCAATACACCCAACCCAACTGCGTTCGGATTGGAACGCATCCCCTGTGGCCTTGAAGAGAAACACTTTAGGTTTGGAGGTTTTCCAGTGAGAACAGACTCGATGGGCTGGCTCTCCACTCTCAGTCAGGTGCGGGCGATTGAGAAGCACAAGAGAAGCACCTACCAGGGGCTGGGAAGGCTGTGGTCTCCAGCGACTAAGAGTCTAACAGGGCTCACCTGCCTCTCTAGATAGAAAGCAGCCTAGAGCAGGTATTGCCAGCTGGAGGAAGATGCCCACTCTCCCTCCCCTTCTACCAGCCAGTTAACACAGACGTTAGGGAAATTCGATTCTTTATTAGGATAATTCGGTTCTTGGTTAGAAGTTTTAAGATTCGTGTTTGCAAACATTTAACATGGGGGGGGCGGTTAGGGAGGAGGAACCAAGGACAACACACAGGATCCTTCCTCAGCTTCTGAGGGCCTAGAAGAGGGCTCCAGATGGGAGTTTCTACTTGAATCTTGGCTGGCTCTCGCTCCCGGGCCCCGAAATGCCTTCATAGCCTGGGAACCCGGCCCACGGTAGGGTCAGGAGAGCAATGGGTCGCAGCCTCCCAGAGTGCGTCCGGAGACCGCTGGGTCGCCGCCTTCAGAAGTGAGTCGGGGGACCTCTGGGTCGCCGCCTCCCGGACCGAGTCGGGGGACCGCTGGGTCGCCGCCTCCCGGAGTGCGTCGGGGGAGCTCTGGGTCCCGGTCTCCTGTGCAGTGTCCCTCACTGAGCCTGGAAGAAGAGCAGTGTAAAGAGATAGCACCTGTGTCTTCGTACTGTCTACAAAAGGAGTCAGTCATCTGGACGGGCTTCAGGGTTGGAGGCCCAGAATCTGAGAGCGCGTGGTCAATTTGGCCCTCTAGATCCATTGCAAAGAGGAAAACCAATCCCAGGAGGACTAAGAATCTTAAACTGCTGCCGGGGCACAGCCAGCAAGCATCAGGATCCCTCCCAAGAAACCCAAGGTCTGTCCACGGTTCCTCTCACTATTCCGGGTCCCGTACTTTGCGCCCGGAGTTGGCGGTGATAGTAAGCCAAGTTCATGATCATCTTGGACACATCTTTCTGGTAAGAAGGCCGACCAAATATCAAGATTTCAGCCTCGTCGTCTGGGTCCCACCGATGAACATGAAGCAGTGTCTGCGAAACACACTCGACGTGCGGAATGTGCTCTCCTCCCGGGCCTGCGCAGGAGGCAGAGAGGCTGTGAGGCGAGGACTCAGGAGGCAACGGGGGCACGGATTGAGGCCATGGCCACAGGAGAGGATTGTCTTGACGTGCGGTCAGCTGGGCACTGGGGTGGGTAGGAGTGGGGGAAAAAGACCGCGTTGTCTTCCGCTCTCGGGCCACTCACCAAAGATTGCTTCCACCAGCCACGCCTCGAGATGAACTGCCTTCGGATTCTTCAGGTACTCATTGTGGAACCAGTAGGGCCGCTTGGTGAGGTTACCGAGCACCTGGAATAGCATTCCTTCCCGTTGCTCCAGCTGCACGAGCGTCGGAAACCTCTTGGGGCTGGCCATGTTGCGACGGGCCTCGCAGGGAGCAAAGGTACAGTTGCAACCTGGAAGGTCGCAGTTGGGCCTGGCTGCGGCAGCTGCGGTAGGTGCTGGGCCTTACTTCAAGGGCTTTTGGCAAGCCCCTCCCCATCCGCGCCTTTCTCATTGGATTCCAGGCCTCGCAACTTCCCGAGATCGCGCAGCTGCAACGGGGCACTTTCGGGCGGTGGACTGGGTTCTGGACCCGCCCTTTCCTTCAGCGCGCTGAGAGAGCGGGAGCCCGAGAGAGGCAGAAAGTTCAACCTCAGGACAATATCCGTAGAGAAAAACACTGATGTTTGTGGAGAATCATTTTTTCCCCCAGACAGATCTAATAGAACCAGTTTAGTATTTCTGAGGGGCTGGGGCTGGAATAACTTTTAATTGAAAACCTAATCAAGTAACATCAGAAAAGCAGAAATTCAAAGAGTAAAAATGTTATTTATGAGCTTAAGGAAGTCCCCCACTTCCTCCTGAATCCTGACCACTGAGTTCCCTTCCCAGAGGCCAGCATATTTTCAGCTTCTTTCTTAACCTGTCAGCGACAGCTGAGCACACCCAACAGCGATAAGGTTTGGACACAGAGGGGAACCCCCACCCCCTCTTTAATTTCTGGCAACCACTAGTCTGTTGTTCGTCATTTCTATAATTTTGTCAATTTAAAAATGTTATATAAATGGAATCAAACAGTATGTAACTTTTAGCACTGGCTATTTCCCCCCACTCCACTCATAATTCTCTGGAGATTCATCCAGTTGTTGCATGTATTGATAGTTTGTTTCTTTTTATAGCCGAGTGATACCCATGTGATACATGTATCATTGTTTAATCATTCACTCCTTGAAGGACATATGTGCTGTTTCCAGCTTTTGACTATTACTTGTAAAGCTACTATGAACATTCTTGTACAGGATTTTGTGTGGACATGTTTTTAGTTTTCTTGAGTAAGAGAAGAATTTCTGGGTCATATGGTAACTCTATATTTAATCATAGAACTGTAAGATTGTCTCCAGATTTGGTGCTACCATTTTCCCTTACCCACAGTAGTGTATGAGTAATCTAGTTGTTCTCCAGCCTCACCAGCTTTAGGGTTCTCTGTTTTTCATTTTAGTCATCCTGATAGGTATAGAATGATATCTCACTGTGCTTTTCATATACATTTCCCTAATGGCAAAAGATGCTGAACCTCTTTTCATGTGCTTATGAGCTCTCTGTATATCCTCTTCAGTGAAATGTCTCAGTGTCTGTTGCTTATTTTCTAATTGTATTTTTTTATTTTTACTCTTGAGTTTTGAGAGTTTTTAATATATTCTTGATAATTGTTCTTTAATGGATATGTGGTTTGCAAATACTTCTCCCAGTTTGTAGTTCACCTTTTCATCTTCTTAACAGGGTGTTTCATAAAATGAAAGTTTTTACTTTAGGTGGTCCAATTAATCAGTTTTTTTTTTTTATGGAGCAAGATTTTGGTGATAAGTCTAAGAACTCTTAGCTAAGCCCTAGTTCTCAAAATTTTACTCCTGTGTTTTCCTCTAAAGGCTTTATAGCTATACATTTTACATTTAATCTGCCAATGCCACATATCCTTGATTATTATAGCTATATAATAATAATTAAAGTTAGGCAGACTGATCTTTTTTTTTTCAAAATTGTTTTAGCTATTCTAGTTTCTTATCCTTTTCATATACATTTTTAAAATAATCTAGTCTATATCTACAAAAAAAAAATCTTACTGGCATTTTGATAGGAATTGTATTAAGCCTGAATATCAATTTGAAGAGAAATGATAGAAGACAAGACGGAAGCGGAAGCAAAAGGGATTATGTATCTCTGAATGTAGGAAGCATTTGAGTAGAGAAAGCTGTGAGAGATTAGGTTTGAGGCTTCACAACCCTTTTGGAGGCAGACTTTTTCCTAGAGGCTGATAATAGAGGTGAACCTGGAAGGTACAAACATTCTTTGGAGGTTGCTAACTGGTTTCCACAGGCCTAGTAATGCACACAAGTATGTTTTGTTTTATTCACACTGTTTTTTAAAATCTGCCTTTTGAATCAGGTTCTAACATTATAAAAATGAGAAATTTTATATAAAAATAAGAATATCTGGCAGTTCTGGGGCTTGCTCATATCCCTGCATTACCGATGGTAATGTTGACAAGGTATGGAGCCCAGGATGTTAAAGCAGCACATGTTCTTAAACAGAGCTTGAGAGAGCACTCATTAGAAAAGTTGCTAATTATCACACACTTTTCTAGCTACTGAGTTTTATATTCTAGATGGTGTCTTAGGTTGATAGTTGAGATATCTATATAACCCACATTTATCCATTAACAAGCAGCATCAGCATTGCCTGGGTAAATTGTAAAAAAGAAAGAAACTTAAAAATAAAGAATCTTAGGCCTGCCCCAGACCTACTAAACCTGTATTTAACAAGATCTCTAAGTGACTCTTTTATACATTCAAGCTTGAGGCACTCTTATCTCTAATACTTCAGGGTGTATTACATAAAAGTCCAGGAAACAACAGATTCTAGTTGGTTGGGGGTATAAATTAAAATCAAATTGTTTTTTAAAATACTGTTTTACAATAAAGTAACAACTGAAATCTGAGACAGAAGTTATTTCCAGTTCCATCATCCAACCAAGTGATTTTTTCACCCCAAATGTTCAAGGGACATTTTTGAAAAGCAATAAGTTAATGAATGGCTTGAGTATGAAAAAATATCCTGTCCTTTCATCTATAATTGTTTCTGTGGGCATCTATCTTATATAAAGGAGATACTCCCAAATATGGTTAATGAGCCAAATAGTCTTGTCATTTATTCAAGGCAGTGTATAAAAGGAAGTCAACAAAATCTGATAGTAAACTTGGATAGAATATCGTTGAGCCATAATAGAAGCAATTTAAAATCTTGATAAATAAGATGCAAATTGGAAGGATACAATCTATTTTATTGAAAAATTCTAACTCTCTTGTCCTAGTCAGCTTATCCTCCCTCTGTTCTCCCAAGTTTCAAGATGCTGATGCATTGAGCCCTTTTCCCCATGGGTTACAGCGTGTAAGAAATAGGATGTCTCCGACAGTCATTGAAGGTCTGGAAAAGCAGAGCCCGCAGCAGAGAGTCATTCAGTGACTGTCATTGCTATGGGTCCTCAAGTTGGGCTGTCTGGATAGACTAGGCCCTGGAAGGGGCGGGTTTCGCTGTGAACTATCGAATCCTGATCGCTTGCGGGTCCGATGTTTCCCCAAAGTTCCACCAAAATTGCTCATCTTTTCTCTGACCACCGCTTGGGCATGGCCGAAGCCGAGGCAGAACGAGTTGAAGTAGAAGCGGCATTGGAATGGAATTTCCCACCGCCGAGAAAACTCCGGAAGCGCGGGTGGTGGCTGCAGCCCTCACATTGAGGAGTCCGCGGGTGGGGGTGTCGCTCCCGAGTCCGTTTTCCGGGAGGGAGTCGGACCCGGCCTCTGCTCCGCGGTGGACCTCGCATCTGCGCCCCTTGTCGCAGTCTTTTCAGAAGTCTCAAGCAGTGCTTTAGAGTCGGGCTCTGCGGGCTCTATTCCAAACAATAGGGCCCTGACCAGCCGGCCTTTGCGGGGAAGTGCGGGGCTGAGGGCTCCGCCTAGTTTATGGCCCAGCTCTCCCCAGGCCTGGACACTGCTCTCCTGGGGCGCTTCCGGGGGTGCACGAAGTAGTTCTGAACTTGAAAGTGGCACACCCTCTGGGCTACACGGAGATCACCATTGGCGGCGCTCGTGGCACTGGAAGAGAGTCAAGTGGCTGCTGCGGGTCATGTCCTGCAGGGATCTCGACAGCCGCTTTTGAAGTGAGGGCTGGCGGCGCTCACTGCTCCGCAACTCCGCCGCTCCTGTCAGCCAGGGAATCTCGGCTCAGGCAATGGCCGGTCATGTGTCCTCAGGGGCTAAGGAGCTAGAACCAGGAAGCTTGTCCAGACTCAGAAGCCTGGTAGGGGTCGCGGGAACCTGCGTTCAGTAGGGTCCCCTTTCTGCATCTGAGCGGCGCGGATTCCCTGCCTGGATGGTTAAATGCCTGCGCATTCCCAGCACTGGGTTCTTCTTAAACGCAACGGGGTGCCGGCACAGTAGGGAGCCATAGGCGCGCTGGGTATGCACCTGGATCCGGGAGACTTCTTACTGAAGCCAAAAAGGCTGAGCGGATTGACAGACGGTTGGCTCTGGATAGACTAGACCTCGTGGGTGTGTTTCTAGCCGCAAGCGCTAAGCTCATGCGGGTTGTACAACCGCTAGGGCAATCCATGGAAAGACCCAAGATGATGGGCTAGAACCTTGCACAGGGAGCGCAGGGAGGAGGAATAGACGGACTGGCCACGGGTATCTGCTCTGCGGTGACTATTTTGGGAGTGGGGAACCATTTCCTCGAAACTCCCATAAAATCCCCCGTCCAGGGCCTGGAGGAGGATCCCTGGCTGCAGAGATGCCGTCCTTCGACAGCAGCCTTTTTCTGAGAAAGGCAAGGATTGGAATGAGTATTATTGGGACTGCCTTTCCTGCCGCAGCCTTTCCTAATCAATATTCTGTAGCCTTCTCTCAGTTCAAGCCCTGCGTGAAGAGTATCTCAAAGAAGACAGATGGGCCCTGGGGCCCTTTTTGAATGGTGGTCCAGATAAAGGCAGGGTGTGTCTCCTGTCCACACTGCCACGCCTCGGGGTCGGTGGCCTGAAGGAAGCCGGTTCCCTGTCCAGATGTAGCTGACTAGGACATCGTGCTGTGAGTTTCCAGAACGCTAGGGGGGTGAGCCCTGGGTGCTCCTGGTACTACCTGCTTGGCCCTGAGCCGGGTGCTGGAGGCGTGGAGGACATCCAGAAGCTCCAGGACAGCCCTTTCACTTTCACCTTCTGCTGCCCACGGGCCTAAGTACTCAAGTTGGAGGAAGGGAGGTATGAGCAGCTGTGATTGTGCCAGGGCCTCTGGATGGGGTTCCTATCTGCTTCGAATGAAAAGCTGCAGGCAGATAATATTTGCGATTGAAAATTTCTGGTGGCTTCATTTCATATTTACTCACAGCAGTTGCTCAGGGCCAGGCTAAGAAGCTAAAGGTTTGCCTTGGGACACATAAACAGTTTTTTTTTTTCCCCTGAGAGATAAAATTAAGACAGGTATCCCCAAGCAGGAAGGAGTTGGTGGTGGCACCTTTTTGAGGAAGTTGGATATAACTCCCCTTAGTAAATCACACCACTCTCCAACTAGTCCTCTAAACCAGCAATTGGTGAATCTGAGATTCTAGGTTCAAAATGTGTCAATGAAAAAACAATGAGGCATCCATAGTCACTTATTCCAGTGGCAAGGCAAACAATCGAAAATCATTGGAGTGGGGGAAACAAACTCTTATAAACTGCTGATGTGACACACCTGTGCTGATGTCATTGTGCATGAGCTCTTTAGGAGGGATCTTAATCATTACTATGGAAAAAATTTTGATAGCCATAATTTTTGAGTTGGCAATGTAAGTTCTGGTTGTTTATCCTATAAGTTTCTGTAGTTTTAAGAGATTGTCTCTAATCGTTTAGTATGACACAGTTCCTACATCTTTTCATTTGCTTCTTTAAATACTGTATTAACTTCCTAATTTGTGGGCTAGGATTTCCAGACCTTTTGGAATATTCAGTTTCTTAGTAACCAGATGTTAACAGATGAGAAATGCCAGCTTTATCTCCATCTATTAAGCCATAAAACATTGAAACCATACCCTCATGGAGTGAATCTAGTGCAATTGCTTCAAGCAAGATGTTTTTTAAACTAATGAAAAAGTTTATTTAGGGCCAGAAGCCTGGACCACACGGTTTCCGCCGATGGCCAGGCGGGGTACTGATGAGTTTTCGAAATCTGGGTAGATGCAAAAGTTCCAGACTCTGGGGCTTCAAGGAACTCAAACTGTGGTCGCATTTTAGAGCCCCCTTTACGTCCCTTGAAGACAATTTTTTCGAATCTCATTTTCCTCTTTGTTAAATGGCAGGAATTACTTGAGTCCCCAGAAGTTGCAGGGGTCACCTGCTATGTAAAGTTCTGGGGTCTGGCCCTTTTTGGCCGAGAGGAAATGAACACTCCTCTGGAACACAGGAGGCAGGAACTCTATTTGGCAGCTCCCGGGTGGTCTTCGCACCCTCACACCTGGACTCTAGCTTTCTGGGTTCAGGCCCAACCACTCGTTCCTAGGGGAAAGAGACCAATAGCACCTTCGCCCCATGCTCTCCCAAGGCCCAGGGATTCTGGTGCGGAAGATACGAGTCAATGCAGATGGAAACCCTTGTAAGCTCAGAGACAGCTGGGCCCACCAGTGCTCGGGAGAGGGTAAAGCCACAGAGGTCACCCGCGAGACCAAAGCGCAGGTGGGTGGGTGGTGAGCGCCCGATTGACTTCCAGGTCGGGGGCGGAGCTTTGGGGGCGGGCCCCGCTTGTGGGCGGGGCCCGCCCAGGTGTTCAATTTTGTGGCGCGCGTCGGCGCTGGGCGATCCTGTTAGGCCTTGCCTAAGTAGGAGCGTCGTTTGGTTTCGAGGCGCTCAAGATGGGGACGCTGCTGAAACGGAAAGATATCCCACCGTGGGTCAGAGTTCCCGAAGACCTAAAAGACCCCGAGGTGTTCCTGGTCCAGACGCGGCTGCTGGAAGCCATGTTTGGTGAGTGAGCCCAGACTTGACCCGGTGCCTCCACCTGGGCGCCTCGGCCTCCTCCGGGGGCTGGAGCGCTCATCTTCTTCCCCAAACAGGCCCAGACGGATCTCGAATCCCATACATTGAGCAAGTGAGCAAAGCCATGCTCGAGCTGAAAGTTCTGGAGTCCTCGGACTTCACCGAGGTTGTGGTTTACGGCAATTATTTGTACAAGCTCCGAACCAAGTGGATGCTCCAGTCCATGGCCGAGAGGCACCGCCTGCGGCAGGAGCGAGGTGGGAGGCCCGTTGCGAGGTGGTCGGGAGCGGGGCCCCGCGCGGACAGCTTCACTCCCTCTCCTTCAGCCCATCTTCTTACCCGCCCTTCCCAGCCTCTCCCGCAACCACCACCCACACCTCGGGCATCACCAGCGGGGCCCTTGGTGTCTGGGCTGCCCGCTGAGACTTGGTCGGTTGGTTCTGGGGACCCTGGAGTAAGGCTATGGTGGGAGGTGTTAAGAGACTGGCCTCATAGGATAGGGTTATCTGAGATAACAACCCAGTTCCCGCCCCCCCCGCACCCTCCCTCCCCCCAGCTTCTTCGAAGATATTGGAATGGGCACAGTGGCCCCACGTTCTGAAGTTCCCGAGAATATTAGAACCAGAACGCCATGTCAGGAAGTCCCAGAAAGGGACCTTGATAGACGCTGACAGCTGTCCAGGCTCTTATCCTCTTTCCTCACGCCCACCTACTGTTGCTTTCTGGTGCAGGGATGCTCAAACTTGAGGAAGCCATGAATGCCCTTGAGCTAGGCCCTTCGATGAAGTGAAGCCAGTTTGCAACCAACGTACCTGGGACCAGGATGTGTGGAGAGTAGGCTGTGGCTAGAGCTGGAATGGGTCTGGCCTGGTTTAAACTCTGCTCCACCTTGACAAGGGAAAACAGCTGCTTTTGCCTCTGAGTCCTGATATGACTTTCTCAAGGTTGCTAATTAAAGAATAAAATTTTAAATAAATCTTTGACATGTGGTTGAAGTATTGTAGATGATGTCACGGCTATGGTGGATCTTGTACTTAACTCTTAATTGAAACCCCTAAAGCTATGTGTAGAGGCCTAAGCACACTTGGCTAAAGTATAAGAGATCTAGGATCCAAGTTCTGAGTTGCAGCTCCAACCAAAAAGCCGTCAGTCTAGGGGAGATGGTGATGTTGTCTAGAACTGATCTGAACTCTTACAAATAACCCAACAATTGGTTAACATAACATGTTTAAAATGAAAAGCAAATATTCTTCAAAACAAATACAGAAGCATCAATACCATCTCAGAGTATCAGTTTTATATCCTTGTATACTTAACAGAATGCTTGCCAGCTTTTCATCTTCATTCAGACTGCTGCAGAATATTATTTAGGTTGGAGTTTGAAGAAAATTCAACCTTCCAGATCCGTATGTGAAAGAAGAACCTCAGAGACTCCTTAAATAGATCTCTGGGGTTCTCCACCATAGGGTAAGTGGAATTTGGGGTAGTCGAAGGTGTTACTATAGGTGGGCCTCACTCCCGATGATTGATGGGTCATCAGAATGGGGACTTCAGTTTTCCTTAGTAAAGACTAGTTTGGTAGTTTAAATCCAGAATGAGTCCCACTTAGGGAACTTTCTGGCCTTCTGACTTTAGCCAAGTTGTTCAACTCCCTCAGTCTCCAAATTGAAGATAATAGCATCTGAATCTGTATGAAGTTGTGAGGTTTCGCTGTTAATATATGTAGGGCACTTAGAACAGGCATCACACATAGTAATAAGTGTTGATTATTTCTTGGAGAAATTGACCAATAGCGGTAGAGAAAACTAATAGCTGTTAGTTCTCTGCAAGAGACAAATAGTGTATGTTCTTCATGCAAATGTAGGCCAAATTCCAAGGGAGAATGCTGGTCCAAAGGGGAAGAGCATATATAATTTTGCTAGATGTTACCAATTTACCTTCCAAAGGGGTTGAAATAATTTCATACCCAACAGTAATGTATAAGATTGCCTGTTTCCCCACAACTCTACCCACAGACGATTGGCAGACGTTTTTTTGCTGATCTGTTAGGTGAATAGTCTTTCTGTCTTCCATACTTCTTGAGTCTGCTTTGGGGATCGTCAGTTTTGGCACTCTTAAATTACCCTCAGGTAGTGCACCCTTTAAAGAGTTAGTTGGCAATGAATCAGTGTGTGTAGGACTACAAACTGGAGAGTTGTGAACTCTAATTCTGCAGTGTGAATGAAACACATAAAAGCTGCCTTTGCTCTTTAAGTCTAGGAATTTTGTCCTAAGGGCAGTGCTCCTAAATGTAGAAAACAGTTTTAGGTTAATCTCTCAAAGTAGCAAATTTTGAAATTTTAAGGATATGCCGTGAATCTCATGCATGCCCTGGACTGAAGATTTTTCAACCCTTAAACCCCAGAACGATACAAAGCTTTAAGAAAATTTATAGGAAAAGTTTCGGAAGTAATACCCTAAAAGTTAAAATAGTTGTCTTGGAATGGCCTTCTTTTTTTTTGAAGCTCTTCCCAGTTTTTCACGGAGTCAAAGTGCAAAGATTATGGGAAGCAAAGCAAGTTTTCATTGTAATGGAGATGAGAAATCTGCCCTAAGGAAGGGCAGATTTTAGGACAAAAGAGATTTGGAGGGGAGGTAAAACTAGGGCATAGCATAGTCCAGAAAAGCTTGTTTACAGAACAGCTGATAAGACCTACCTGAATTACTGTGGCTAACAAAATGCTGTTTGCCAGTGGGGAATTCCACTTGCATTAACTCAATTTTCACATTATTACTATTTTACAGATAAGAAAATCAAAGCCTATCAGTCACACACTCTCCCTAAGGTGTGTGTGTGTGTGTGTGTGTGTGTGTGTGTGTGTGTGTGTGTGTGTATTTTTTTTTTTTTACTCTGTGGGTGAAGGGGGAAAGAGGGAGATTCTCAGTTGGTGTAAGCACTCCCAGTCAACCAAGCTGATGTCCCTCCCCTCATGGACACCCTGCCAGAACTCCCAGGACTGAGAGCCTCTTGTGGTGGGGTATAGGGTCTGGGCTGTAGCAAGTTTACCAACTTTTGCCGACCGTCGGGCCTGATCCTCTAGGAGATTCCAACCTGGTTGGGGAGTTACGTGGATTTAAGAGTCCATGAATTTATGATGGTGCTATGTTTTGAGGAGCTTGAGGGTGCTTGGGAGATTGCAGTGGGAATTAGAGCTGGGCAGGGAGGTCAGAGAAGGTTCCCTGAGGAAGTCATTCCTGGGTGAGAGCTGAGTGGTTGGCAGCATTGAGACTGGCCAGGTGGAAGGGATGCACAACCCCACAGAGACCTGGGGACTGACTGACCATAAAGCTGACTATAGAGCTGGGTGACTGGGCAAGGCCAGAAAGAGAGGGAGTCAGGTTATCCTAGGGCCTCAAAGACTATATATATACTAAGAGCAGAGAAAGCCACCTGTGAGATTTTAAGTAGGCAATAAGTTGTCAAAAAAGCTTCTAGTCCAGTTTTTCCAACACTTATTGAAGAGACTGCCATTTCTTCATTGTATATTCTTGCTTCCTTGTCATAGACCAATTGACCATATAAGCAGGGGTTATTTCTGGGCTCTCTATTCTGTGCCATTGTTCTATGTGTCTCTCTCTTTTTTTTTTTATCCCAGCACCATACTGTTTTGATCACTGTAGCTTTGTAGTATTTTGAAATAAGGGAATATGATACCTCCAACTTTGTTCTTTTTCAAGATGGAGGTCAAATTTGTATTTATATTTGTGGTTTCATATAAATTATAGGACTTTGTTTTGCTTCTAAAAATGCTGTTGGTATTTCGATAGGGATTGCATTGAATCTGTGGATTACTTTGACTAGTATGGACATTTTAACAATATTAATCTTTCTAATCTATGGTATATCCTTAGTATATCCTTCCACTTATTTGTGTCCTCTTCAATTTCTTCAGTGTTTTAAAGTTTTTAGAGTACAGATCTTTTACCTCTTTAGTTAAATTTATTCCTAGATATTTTATTCTTTTTGATGTAATTGTAAATGGGATTGTTTTAATTTCTTCTGATCATTCATTATTAGTATATGGAAATGCAATAGATTTCTATTTGTTAATTTTGTATTTTGAAACTTTACTGAATTATTAGTTTTCATAGTTTTATGGTGAAGTCTTTAGGGTTTTCTATATACAATATACATACAGGAAATATAATCAACAATATTGTAATAACTTTGCAAAGTGACGGGTGGTTACTAGATTTTCATGTGATTACACTATGAGGTGTATAAATGTCAAATCCTTGTGTTGTGTACCTAAAACTAATATAATATTGTATACCCACTATACTTTAATAAAAAGCCTCCTGTCAAGGTGGTAGGGTAGACAACCAAAACAGAATAAAATGCTGTTATTATAAAAGTAAAAAAAAAATTTAATAGACAGTCAGAATTGAGGATTTAACGATAAGCTAATTTGTGCAAGCCAATGTTCCCTGTAAGTTGTCTTTTTATCAGTGCCTCTAAAAACATATACATGTGATCAAAGTTTATATATCAGAAACTTACAACCAAATTAAGCTGTTATTTTAATGATATGAACATTCACAATTGACCATAAATGAAATTGTTTTTACATGGCAGAGTAAAAAAAGCTTCTAGTCCCCCAGAACCACCGAATAGTTTAGTTTCTGTCTCTCTTCCAGCTAGGATCTCAGGTATGATCCTGATTCTTCTCTAATCCCTCTGCCTTGCCTCCTCACTGCTCCCATCAATTCATTTAATCCAGAAACATTGGTTCAGATGTCTGTTTCGCCACCTCCCCAGGAACCCTGCTATAGGGAGAAAACAAAAACAAAGATGTAGCAGAACACTAAAGAATGATCACATTTTCATTGATAGTAAGAAGGAATATAAATACAATTTTTCACCTGTGAAGTTAGTGAACATTATTTTAAAAGATAATGAATGCCATTTTGGGAAAAGTTTTCTGACATTCTGTATCAACACTACAATTCAAGATAACTTCTGGGAAATATCTTATAGAATTATTAACATGTTACTTACTATATACAAGGATGTTCTTTGCAGCAGCATTAGGAATGGCTCTCATGCTTCAGTTTTGAACCTTTTTCCTGGAACTACAGTTAGGGCTATTACTTAACTGCCACATGGTTCTGCAGGGCCTGTTTCTGGTCTCTGAAATGGCTTCTTGCTTGGATATTTAGATATCTGAGTTTACAGATCTAGAATCTGTTGGGAATATTTTTTTTTTAGGTAGTCATTATTTATTTAATTTTTACTCCAAAGGAAAATTATATAGTCTTTTGAATTCAGATATAGTTGTCTTCTTGTACGTCACCATTTATCTTTAGAGTATAATGTAAATAGGATTAATGGTTAGGTCTTTCAGACAAAAACCTCAGTATTTCTTGAGGGAGGGGAATTAGTTGTTTTTAATTATTTAACGGTAAACATTTGGGTTCAGGTGGGAGAAGATAAACATTTGTCTAAAATCCTAAAGGCTTGTCATTAACTTAAGATGAATTTGACTTATTCTGTCATATCCTGGAAGCCAAAATAAATTCCAATGTTCAGAAGTTTGTGGAAGCAGATTCTGGCTTATTGTAGAAAAGAACTAACAGGACTGTTTAACAAATATAATGGAGTGTGCAAGATATAAGAGGAAATATAGGGTACTTGGATTTTTTAAGGGGGCCTAGATTAAAGGCCTTGGGGCAAAAATATGTGAGACAAAATTACCCATGGTAACTCATAGCTAGATGTTTCTGTAGAAGTTAAACATGATATGAATTACTTTGCATGCGTTTAGTGCCCAGATATTAGACTAATATATGTCTTCAACACTCAGCTCAGTGGGATATTTACACTTTGGGTAGTTAAAGGGACTTCTCACTTACTTATCCTTGAATAAGTTAAATTTACATACAGTGCAACTCCAAAATGTATGTGTATGAAATATTCTTATTTTTGGCAAGGCAGATAAGAAAGCTTATTATATTTGCATATTGTATGGGAGTCTAACATAGAAAGGTGTTCTCCCCTTCTTATTCCATTTGACATTATTAGAATCTCTTGTGATGCCAATGTATTTGAATATGGACTACTATGGTTAAGATCAAAGATTCAAACATCAACACTTCTCATGCATCATTAGCATTCACTCTTGAAGAAAAATGTGTAATAATTGTAATTGCTACCAATTTTCTCTTAGTGCTGGATAATTTATGAGGCGTTTCCACATCCTTGGCTTCATTAATACACACATCAATATTGTTATATGCACTTTACCAATGAGAAAATCCAAGTTGAGGGAGGTTAAAGGAATTTTAATATAGTCAGTCTCAAAGCAATCCTCAGTCAGCAGCATCAGCATCACCTGAAAACTTGTTAAAAATTCAAATTTGCAGATCTACTCTAGACTTACTCAATTGAAAATTCTGATATGGGCCCAGCAACCTGTGGTTTAATAAGCTGGCCACTAAAGCTTGAGAAGTGTTGGCTTAAAATAAATTAATTCAGTTAATTTGATTGTATCTTCATTTCTAATTCAGAAATTGAGAAAATAGGTGTTCTCAGTTCTTACCTATTTGGGTTCCTGGACCCAGTGCCATTATAGAAGGAGGACTTTCCCACAACAACAAGCAATTCTCAGACATCAGCAGGGTGTAAATAAATAGCATCAGAGTCCATAGGTTAAGAGTTCAGTTCTAAAGACTGTCCTCCCTTGCAACCATTTCAGATGCTAGTTACAAACTCAGGTGCTTCTTACCAACAGGCTACAGATCGGAGTTTCCAAGGACCTTCTCGGACTTTGGATGCCAGTTGCAGGTCCAAGTTGTTACCTGTACTTCTGTCTATAGAGGTTTCCATGACCCTCTCCTTGGGTTTCTTTTTCTTTTTGTCTCCTCTCCTCTCCTTTCCCCTCCCCTCCTCTCCCTGCAATGTACAGGGAAGGAACACAAAGCTTCCATGCTTTTTCTAATGTACCACTCTCCCCAAATATCCAGTTTCCCCAGCCCAGAAGCGTTCTGAACTCTGTCCTTTTGGGTGTTTTTGAGGCTTCGTTACATAGGTATGGATGATTAAATCATTGGTATTTGGCAATTGATAAAATCTCCATTGCTTTCCCCTGGAGGTCTAGAGGTAGGGCTGAAAGTTCCAGCCCTCTAATCCTATGATTGGTTCCCCTGGAAACCAGCTTGCATCCATAGGTATGGTCCAAACGTCACCTCATTAACTAAACAATAGACATCTTTAATCACTCTCTTCACAAAAAAATTCCAAGGTTTTGGAAGCAGTGAGCCAGGAACTGTGAATGAAGACCAAATATACAGTATATGAGAAATATATTTTTATTATCTAATGAGCAAATGTATATTTCTTATAAATAACAATATTGCATTATCCTTCACCAGCATAGGTTTTATTTAATTCATCCAAACATGAGCCTAAAAAAGAAAAGAACTGCCCCATTTTTTGTTGATGAGTAGGGAGAGATTTCTTTGCTCGTTCTATTTACAAAGAAATGGTTGAATATTATGAAAATTTAGTAACTGCATGACCATGGTCAAGTTATATATATGGTTAGTGCTGTTAAACAAAATTCAACCAATTGGCTCTAGTAAGCAATTCATGGGTCAAACAGCATTTCATCTAGCAACTGAAGAGCCCTGGAGTGTTTATACAAAAGGGAAAGTTTTACTAGAAAGAAGGGTGGGGCAAGGGAGCTATTGACAAAAGAAAGGATTGTTTGGGGGCAGGGACATCTTTTCTTTGGGGGAAGAGAAGGATGTTGCAAGCAAGAAAAGCAGCTTAACACTCTCTTGCATTTGTGTCTTTCCACAATGCCAGGTTTATTGAGTGGAACCTTCTCAGATAAACCAATCAAGTACCCATGCTGGTTTACACAATAAGGGGAAATAAAAAGCCTTACTTACCCACAACAAAGTGAAGGGATGAAAGTCCTTAGTGTCTCCAAAGCAAGCTCTGTTGACTGGCGGTAGGGAGAGTTGCACCTTGGTCCCAAGCCAGTGGCTATAACAGGTCAGAAGGTCAGAGTCTTTGGCTCTACCATACCTGTCTGTGATGCTATTGGTTCAGGTTTCAGCAATGTCTGTCTGAGGTGATCAACTTATACGGACCTTACAAAGTGGGATCCTCATGCTTTTTGGTTCCTGCAAAGGGGCGTTGACCTTTCTGTGGTTTTGGGCGGTTTGGATAAACCCTAAGGGCGTTCCCATTTTGTGCAAGTTGACGTTACTATCATGGCTCTCATGGAATCCATTTTGTAAAGTCGAAACAGTCCTCATTTCTTCGTGCTTTATGCAAAGGGAGGGTTTTTATCATGCAGATTGCCTATTGTTTTTATGGGCAATGGAGAGTGCTCAGATTACTGGTGCTTGACCTGAAAATTCCATAGTGGTTGATTATATTTCTGGGAGAAGTTGAAACTGCAATTGGATCAGGTATTAAATCTAGATTGATATCCTGGGCTTTTAGCATAAGCGATGACATTTGGGACCTGTAACAAGTTGTTGTTGTTTTTTTTAATCTAGTAGCTATGTAACTAGCTTTTTATTTAATTGGACTTGGTCTACTGCAAGCAAGAAGTAACTTTTCCCATAACTCAAGGTGGCTTTTTTTCCTAGGTTCACAAGAAATGTTCACTTTTGCCCCACTAAGCAGGGAAGTACCTCTATTCCATTGCAGTCATCTTTTCTTGATTTGCTCTCTGGGCAGCAGGGTGGCCTTTTGCCTTTAGACTTTTTCAGGTCTAAAATCTCACCTACCAGTCTCTGAGTTCTATCAGTTATAGAGGACACAGAACAAAATCTCCTGGTGGTTCTCCAGAAGACACTTTTCTTGGCTTGGTAGGGGGTTGCAGAAGCAGCCCTAGCCCTCTCCCATGAGAGTGGACACAAATCCTTACTCTCTCATAGGAATCTTAGCTTTCTTTATATAGCCTGGAATTGGGTGATAGGCTAATGCTGTTAGAACTGGATTTTTGCTAAGTAACCTGCTTTGCAAGCCCTCTATAAATATAGCTTCCTTTTGTTAAATTGTGGGAGTACTTGGCTCCTATTTTTCTCAGCTTTGGGGCCTCAGACTAAACTACAAAGATTAAGAGTTCATCAATACCCTGCTCTCACTCTCCTCTCACCTTCCATCTCTTATCAGAGCCTCTCCTTAACTGAACTTAACAAAAGGTAGAGAGCATCCATGCAAGTCAGCCCTGCAGGACATAGAGCAGCATGGAGAAGGGAAGAGAGTGAATACAAAGGAGCAAAACAATGGTATCCAGCACTGAGCCAGAAGCTGATAGGAGAGGCTTGAGGAATGAAGTGGACTTAACACAATTTGACTTTGTAAGGGGATTGTAGAGTAGTCTGTAAGGGGATTGTAGAGTAGTCTTAAGGTAAATGACGATTGGGATCATAGGATGTTTTATTAATAGAAAACTGTACATAACCTGCAAAGTTCTATATTACCTCCCATCTTTTCTTGTTACATGTTGTGAGTCTTCAGTTTCACCCACTGGGCCAATGCCCTTTTATCCTATTTTAATGTGTTTTAGGTTTAGTGAATCACTAATCATTACCCCTTGGAAGTTATGGTAGAAAAGCCATCTGTGAACAAAGCAGCAGCACTGAAGTCAGAGAGCACAGCTGTAAAGAAAGTGACGTTACAGGAAACCAACTGAGTGTCTTTTATTCAGGGGTATCTGATAATATGGCTACAGTTTATAATCCATTACTATTGTTATTTATTTTGATATTCCATTTATCCCAGATTAGGCCAGGTAAGCCTTCTGATATGGATCATGTGTCCATCTCTTTTTTCTCCTCAAAGTATTTGTTTACTTTCTGGCACAACAGGGTGTTCCATACATATCCTGTATCTCCCCTACTCTAGTCCTAGAATCAGTTATCTCTCTAAGAATTGCTACTTCCTTTTAATGGGGAATGCAACTTGGAAACCAAGACCTGTGTTCTAGTGTGCACATCACTATCAGTGTTTGTGTGTATATTCTTCTGAACGGTTTTTTTTTTCACTTAAATTAACAGTAATATTCTAGAAATCACTCAAATTATGATTCCTCATTCTCTTTACTGTACATGCATAGTATTCAATTGTGGGCCAAACATAGTTTATTAAACTGTTCTTAAATTTCAGCATTTTTGTAGTTTCCAATATTGTGCAATTAAATAATGCTGCAATAAATACCCATGTGCATGCATATATTTGTATTGCCAGATGTATATCTTCAGAGGAAATTCCTAGAAGTGGGGTTGCCAAGTTAAAAAGTAAATGCATATGTAGCTTTGTTGAATATTGCCAAATTTCCTTCTATAAGTATGGTGCCATTTTGAATCCCTGCCAGCAATATATGAAAGTGCATGTTTCCTTGAAGCCTTGCCTTCTGAGTATATTATCATATTCTTGAATTTTGGGATAAGAAATAGCATCTCAGTGTACTTTTAATTTGCATTTATTACAAGTGAAGTTAAACATTTTCATGTATTTAAGGCTATTTTAATTTATTGTTTGTGAATTGTCTGTTCATGTATTTTGCCTATTTTCTATCAGATTTTTTGTTTATTCCCTGAAATATAAATGTTCTTTTATATTAGAGATAATAGCCCTTTATCTGTGAAATATATTGCAAATATTTTTTCCCAGTGGCATGTAATTTCGACATTGTTTATGGTATTTTAAGACATGCATATTTATTTTTCATGTAGCCAACATCAGTATTTTTTTATTGTATCTGAATTTTTAGTCACAGAAAGCTTTTTTTCTATATAAAATTTATGGAGGAATTCATTGATGTTTTCTTCTAGGACTTGTGTAGTTTCATTTTTAAAATTTTTAGATCTTTTATATACTTGCAGGTTATTCTTTTGTGTAATCTGAATGGACCTAGTTTCCTCTATTTGCAAATGGCTATTCACTTGTCCTAATATGTGGATAGGAAAAGTCCACCTTTGTCCCGGTGATCTGATTTTATCATAGTCTAGATTTCTGTATGTCGTTGCGTTTACTTCTGGACTGTCTATTCTATTATGTTTGTTTGTCTTTTCATGTGCTGATAGCAGTTTTAATTATGAAGTTTTATAGTACATTTTAGTATCTGGTAGAGCTTGTCCCCACTCATAGCTCTTCCATTTCAGTGTTTTCCAGCTATTCTCTCATTTTTTTCCAAATAAACTTGAGTTGACATTTTCTTTTTGTTCTAGAAAACAAAGCTTGTTGGTATATTTACTTCTATCACTTTTAGTAGTTGTCAAGAATTTTCTTCTTTTTTCTCTTGGATTTATTTTTTTTATACTTTGGGCATTTAATTTTCTGCATGCATTTCCTTCCTACTTGCCCCTTTTTCTTCCTTTCTACCTTTATTCTTTCCTTCCTTGTACGTTTACATAGTTATCTATTTTCTTGCATACGCATGGGTAGCTTTGTCAGATCTTTAATTTTTTTCCTCTGGACCTCAACAGAAAAGGTTGAGACCAACATTTATCTCAGTTGAGAAAATATGGGCATCATAAGTCTATATAAGGCCCTATTCTTGTTTCATATATGTGAATATTTCCCCCCTGATTCTCTTTCTTATCCTCACTCTTTCCCATCTCCATAGGTTCTCATGTTACTATGCTATTTATTTAATTTTTATGTACTGTTATCTGGGCATGGCTTTAGTTATTGCTTTTGGCAGCTGCTTTGTGTTCCAAAATATACATTTACCACATTCACCCTTGTGCTGGACATTTAGATTGCTTTTAGTTCTCTACTTCCACAAACAATGCTATAATGAACATCCTTGTACATGGTCCCTTGCAGATGTGAGGAAATTTCTCAGGAGTGTGCTTTCTGTGATTAGGGTATGTTCCTACTTTTCATACTTAATTTTACTTAATGTAGCTAGATTGTACACTCGAATGGTTGTATCAGTTTTAATTTCCACCAAAAGTGCACGAAGTTTCCAGTTTATTCACACTCTCACAAAGAATATGATATACTGTTTTTTTGCTAGTCTGATATGAATTAAAAAGTCTCTTGTGTGTTTTTTCTTTTTCTTTTCTCCTTGTCCATTTTTTAAAATCTAGTCAGTTTTAAAACTTAGCCAGGTTTTTCCTCCTGCTCAGATTTTGCTTGAATTGCCTCTTCTTTTTCATACTGACTTCCATTTTCTTATGTCAGGCCCTTAGTGTTATTGAACTCAAGGGGTTCATTTTGCCTGCATGCATCAAGGCCAAAGGAGATACAGACAGGAGTTTGCATCAAAGAAAATGGAAGTTTTTCTAAGGACATGGCATCAAGGCTGGAGATATAGGTGAGCTAGTGCTCTTAAGACCTGGCTCCCTGATGACCTCTAGGTGATAGGTTCTACATTAAAGTCCACACTTTGTATTGTAATGGTCTATGGCTTGATTAATGTGTAATATCATGTATTCACCATTATTGTATCATACAGAATAGTTTCACTACCCTAATAATAATACCCTTGCCTATTTATTCCTTCCTTCTACTGAACTCATGGCAACCACTGATCTTTCTATTGTCTCATAATTTTGCTTTTTCCAGGATGTCATATAGTAGGAATCATATATAGCCTTTTCAGATTGGTTTCTTTCACTTAGTAATATGCATTTAAATTTCCTTCACATCTTTTCATGGCTTGATAGTTCATTTCTATTTAGAACTGAATAGTATTCTGTTGTCTAGTTGCATTACAGTTTATTTATCCATCCACCTACTGAGGAACATCTTGGTTGCTTTCAAGTTTTGGCAATTATGAATAAAGCTGCTATAAATATCTATGCACAGGCTTTTGTGTGGACATACGTTTTCAGCTCTTTTGGATAAATACCAAGGAGCATGATTGTTGGATCATATGGTGAGAGTGTTTAGTTTTGTAAGGCACTGTCAAGCTGCCTTTAAAAATGACTGTGCCACTTTGCATTCCCATCAGCAATGTGTCCGAGTTCTTGTTGCTCCACATCCTTGATAGCATTTGTTGTCAGTGTTTTGGATTCTGGCCACTCTAATAGGTACTTTATCATTGTTTTAATTTTCAATTCCCTAATTACATATGATGTGGAACATATTTTCATATGCTTATTAACAACCTGTATGTATTCTTTGGTGAGGCGTGTACTCAGACCTTTTGCCCATTTTTTAATAGGGTTGTTCATTTTCTTATTGTTGGATTTTAAGTGTTCTTTGTATATTTTAAGTAACAGTCCTTTTTTCAGATATGTCTTTTGCAAATATTTTTTTCTAGTCTGTAGCTTTTTTTCTCATTTTCTTGACAGTGTCTTTTTCAGAGTAGAAGTTTTAAATTTTAATGAAGTCTAGTTTATGAACTATTTCTTTCATGGATTGTGCCATTGGTGTTGTATCTAAAAAGTTACCAATTTATACAATGGAATACTCTTAAGCAATAAAAAATAATGAAATCTTGCCATTTGAGACAACATAGATAGACCTTAAGGTCATTAGGCTAAGTGAAATCAGTCATACAGAGACAAACACCATATGATCTCAGTTATATGTGGAATCTGAAAAACAAAACAAACAACAACAAAAAAAACAAGTTCGTAGATACAGGGAACAGATTGGCAGTTGCCAAAGGTAGGGGTGGGGTGGGGAGAGGGGCTGTGGGCAAGATATGTGAAGGGTGGTCAGAAGATACAAACTTTCAGTTATAAAATAGATCCTGAGGATGTAATGTACCGCATGGTAATGTAGCTACTAATACTGTATTGCATGTTTGAAAATTGCTAAGAAAGTATATCTTAAAAGTCCTCATCATAAGAAAAAGAAGAATTTTTTTCTACATATGTATGATGATATATGTTGACTAGACTTATTGTAGTGCTCATTCACAATGTATACAAATGTTGAATTATTATGTTGTGTACTTGAAACCAATATAATGTTATATGCCAATTATACCTCAATTTAAAAAGTTATCAGCAAAACCAAGGTCATGTAAATTTTGTCCTATGTTACCTTTAGGAATTTTATAGTTTTGCATTTTACATTTAGTTTTGTTATTCATTTTGAGTTGATTTTTGTGAAGGATATAAGGTCTGTATCTTTATTATTTTGTATGTGATTATCTAGTTCTTCTAGCACTATTTGCTAAAAAGACTGTCTTTTCTTCATGGTGTTGCCTTTGCTCTTTTGTCAAAAATCAGTTGACTATATTTGTGTGAGTCTATTTCTGAACTTTCTATTCTTTTCCATTGATTTATTTGTCCATTCTTTTGAAAATACCATACTGTCTTGATTACAGCTGCTTTATAGTAAGTCTTGAAGTTAGGTAGTATCAGTTCTCTAACTTTTTCTGTACCTTCTTGTTTTAATATGCATTTTTTTTCAACAAAGGAGAAGATAATCTCATATACTTGTAAGTCATTTATTTTCCCTTACTGAGAGTTGCCTAATATGTTCTTTGTCCATTTTTCTATTGGGCTCTTCATCCTGTTTTTATTTGCAAGAATTCCTTACATGGTCTACATATCAATCAATATCATGTTATTTTTTGATGTTCAAGTATCTTCTTCAAGTCTGTTACCCATTTGATCATTTGCTGATGTAATTTTTATGTTTTTTATTAAGATATAATTGACATATAACATTATATAAGTTTCAGGTATATTAGATAATGATTCAACATTTGTATATATTGCAAAATGATTACCACAATAAGTCTAGTTAACATCCATCACCACACACAGTTACAGCATTCTTTCTTATAATGACAACTTTTAAGTTTTACTCTCTTAGCAACTTAATATACAATACAGTATTATTAACTATAGTCACCATGCTGTATATTACATCCCCAGAACTTATTTCATAACTAGAAATTAGTACCCTTTGACCCCTTTCACCTATTTTTCCTACTTCTTACCCTCTACCTCTGGCAATCTCTCATTTGTTGAACTGAAAAATCCTTAAGTTTTAGGTATTTGGGACTTAATTACACAAAAAACATTTGTTTATCTAAAATTCAGATAAACTGGGCATCTTGTATTTTATCTGGCAATTTTGTCTATGAGGCTATTTTGCTGTTCCAGACCCTCCTTCTTGCAAGGGTTTCTGTGAAGGATTGTTTCTGTTAATATGCTTATATGTTGTAAATAGCCAACACACTGTTTACATTTAGTTGGAGACTAATTCTACAATAGAGAAACAATCAGTCACTTCTTCTTGGTCATCTTTTAAGGGTATAGCTGAATAACATAAGTGCTTCCAAAGACTAAACATTTGGTCACCCTTGTTTCGCCTAGTGACCTTTTAACCTTACATTTGAACATTACCCTGTTTCTGTTAGGAATGCTCACATTTTTGTGAAATTTGGCAAGTTTCTTCTTTTAGGACTTAATCCCATGTTGGCCACTAGGTAGAGCTAGAATCTTATTTATGCTGATTCTTATGCTCTCTATTCCCAGGTGTCCCATTTAAGAGGAGGTAATAAAGTGGCCTTTGTTTTAGAATTTTTAGGGTACCATTTCAAAGCAATCTTCACCTTAAAATTCCTCACAGATCATCAAGTATATAAAGGGGAAAGAAAATAAGGAAGAACTTCCAAGTTCATCTACCCTTTATGTTCTAACATAGTAACTATCATTTACTTGAGGACAAGCGTCAAAACTGTTCTGTGACTGGGGACTTCATGTGTACAGTCAGCCCCCTCCAGTAATCTGTCTAAGATGGTTTAGGGGACTTTGTAGCCAGAGGTCAAGAACACTTCCTTTTCTTTATCAGGTCCTAAATGATTGTTTCTTTTAAAATAGCAATGAATATAAGATTGAAAACTTTATAGGCAGATATTATTTTTAAAAGTTTTTTGATGAAAGTTCTTTTATTTACTACTTAGGATTATTATTCAGTAATCATCAAATGTCACATTGGTTTCTCAATCAGCCCTCTGCTAGTGAGGTTTTTCTTGACTTGAATTGTTTAAGAATTTAGAAAGTCGAAGCCCTAGGCCCTTCTTTGGAGTGATAGATTTGTAGGAAGAGAGATTGGTTGATGGTCACACTCTGAGGACATAGCTTGGTCACAGATATGTGGGGGATGGGAAACTGCTTCTCATTTTTATACCTGAGATAGTGATGACATTCATAACAACAATTTCTCTTTTGTTCAAGCATTGTTATGCTGGTTTTCTTATGCTTTTATAGAAACATTACAGAATGGTCAATGGGATTGTGATATAGAAAAGGATGAAGACTTTGAAGAACTTTTGATTTCCTCATTCCTCTGCTTTCAGTGCTGTGGGTTATAAGTCGTATAAATTCTGTTTTGGAAGAGGATGGCTCAAGACTTGAGTGCCATCTCAACTCTCTTAGTTGCTATTTGTCACATGGGGAATGGTCATGAGTCTCAGCCTGTTGCAACTGGCTAATGCAAGGGCTTCCAGGTACAACAGCTACTTAGAACTTGACTCTGCAGAAGGGGAGCAGTTAGCACACAGTCTGCTATAATTCCAGATACAAACAAAGCAAGAAGCACAATATGAGCTACCACTACCAACAAAAAACACCCTAAACTACCTGGCACTTTTATTATCGTGAGCAACTTTATTCTCTATACCTCTGTTGGGCTTTTTCAGTTATTAAAATGTCTTCTAAGATTTCATTACCACCTTCCTGGATCCCAATTTATGAAGCAGTAAACTAGCCTGGCAAAAAGAAATATTTATTTTCTTTGTGCATCTAAAAATTATGTATTTTATTTAAAATAAGCATTTCCTGAGACAAGATGTGATTGGATTTATTTTAATCAGTGTGTGTTCCATGCTGTTCCAGGCATATGCTAGGTAAACCAGCTGCACTGCTAAAACATACAGCAGGAAACTCATCAGGTTTATAGTCTGCTTATTTTAAGGAACGTTGTTATTCAGTTTAAGGGATTAAAAAAGACACCCTGAGTTTGGAAGTATGCCAAATTATCCAATTAATGTTGTATTTTTTAACACACACATACAAATATAAATAGTAGAGAAGGATATATGATAAGTAAAATTCCTCTTCCTAACCCATCTTTCATAATTTACTGAGTCTTTTTTTTTTTTACCTCTCCCACATCTGAGCATATTTAATTCATTCTTTTTTCTTAAGCTTTCTATTATGAAAAATTTCAAACATAAACAGAAGTAGAGGGGACAGGGACAGTGCAATGAACCCAATCTATTATCCATATTCAATAATCATCAATAATCTTGTTTTGAGACAAATTCTAGATATTTCATTTGTAAATATTTCCTGTTTAATTTTATTAATAGAATTTTTTATTAACAGATTTTATTTTTTAGGACAGTTTTAGATTTATAGAAAAATTAAGCAGATAGTTGTTCTATACTATATCCCCCCCCGTTTCCCCTATTAATTACTATCCTCTACTATTAAGTGAATTATATATTGTTGACAAATATATATTTATTAAAATTAATAAGCCCATGGTGACACATTATTTAAAAAAGTTCTTACTTTATTCAGATTTTCTTAATATTTACCTACTGTTCCTTTTCCAGGATCCCATTACTTTTAATTATCATTATCTCCTTATTCTCCTCTCACCTGTGACATTTTCAGAGACTTTTGTTGATTTTGATGACCTTGATAGTTTTGAAAAATACTGGCCAGATGTATTGTAGGCAGCCCATCTACTGGAATTTGTTTGATGCTTTTCTCATGATTAGACTGGGGTTATAGGTTTGAGAGGAAGATCACAGGTCAAGTGCCATTTTAATCACATATTGTCAAGAGTATATATTAACATGACTTATGACTTTTGATGTTGACCTTGATCATCTGGCTAAAGGATAACTAATGTAAAGTTATTCTTCTCTGCTTCCTCCCCCCACTTCCAGACTATATACTTTGGAAGGAAGTGACTGTAGACAACACTTAAGGACTGAGGAGTTATAGTTGGGGTAGAATATCTACATAATTTATTTTAAATTCTTCTGTGCAGGACTTTTGAACCTTCTGCATTTATTACTTTTTGCAATCTCTTATTTATGTCAGTATGGATTCATGAGTATTTATTTTATACTTTGGGTTATAATCCAATACTTTATTTTGTCAAAATTATTCTAGCTTTGGCCATTGGGAATTCTTTCAGTTGACTTCTGTGTTCCTTTGATGTACCCCCAACAAAAATTTTTGAGTACTTCATACTTTCTGGTGTTACAGTATGCTCAAGTTCATTTTGTATATTTCCCGCCCAGTTTTAGAATCAGCCATGTTCCAAGGAGAATGGTATTAGAAGCCAAAATCTGGGTGTTAAGTGTTCTCATTTCGATTGGAGTGTTGTTTCTTTTAGGTAATCTCAGCTGAGAGCAAAGAAATATATGAGTGTTTACTTATCTGTATATGTATCTATAAATATTTCTATATTAATCATCTGTATCTATTAAATTAAACATGAGTTCTTACTAATGCCTCCAACTCTAATCCATTATTACATAGATCATTTTATGTGGTATAGATCATAGATCATTGCTTATTTGTAAATTCTTACTACAAGAATGAGAAACCATCCGCCATCCATTTACTTAATTGTTCCATTCTGGTAGATATGTATAGCAGTATCAGAATTGCTAATCTGTACCTCTTTAGAAACAACTTGTTAATTAGAATACAGGACTCATGTGCAGTTTCTTTTGTTTTTAGTTTTACAGATTCCATTCACTTCCAAAATTACTTAGGTAAGTACCTCCCCCTTTACTTCCAATCCACTTCAGTGAGTTGTTTCATACATTTGTAATACAGTTAGATTCTGCTGTCATAGTCTGATTTTTTTTCTGAGATCCCCCAACCTCTTAAATGGTTTCTTTTTCTTTTTTATACGTTAAGGTCCACTCTTTGTGTTGTAAAGTTCTATGGTTTGACAAATGTATAATGTCATGTATCTACCATTATTATATAGAATAGTTTCACTACCCTAATAAAACCCTGTACTTCATCTATTTGTCACTCCCCCAAAACCCCTTGCAACCACTCATTTTTTTACTTCTTCATAGTTCTGCCTTTTCCAGATTGTCATATCTTTGGAATTATTTAGTATGTAGCTTTTTTAGACTAAGCTTCTTTCACTTAGCAATATGCATTTAAGATTTCTCCATGGATTTTTGTGGTTGGATAGCTCATTTCTTTTCATTGCTGAGTAATATTCCATTGTATGGATGTACCACAGATTTGATTGCTTTCTAAAACAATTTTATTAACTCATTTTCTATGATGGATATGTAAGCTCATATCATTTTATGAGGTATCTTTTCTCATATCTTTTCCTTTATTTCTTCCTTGGCACTCCTCCCTGAGGGAGGAGAATATATACTCCTATTCCATTCATGTCACATGATGATGCCTGTTATCCTTTGGTCAATGAAATGTGAAAATATTTCATTGACCAAAATATTCACATGTGTCTGCCTTTTCATCTGCCATAAGATTGGCATGTCCTAGATGGCCACTTCAGCTGGGTCCAAGAGTGAAGACAATTTACAGGTAAATAATATAGAAAAGAAAGAAACCTTTGTGGTGAGCCACTGAGATTTTGTGGTTCTTTGTTACATGCATAACAAAAGCAAAAGCTGACAAATACATCCCAATGCTCACTTTTATCTTTCAATGCCATCACTCCTCATCTTATCTTTTCTTCTTGTTATTCTTTTGCAAAGCTGTCTATAACTCATTCAGTGAAGACTAATGTTGAAAAGATTTGTTTCAATTTAATATCTTGTTATTTAAGATATTTAAATTATTATTGCATGTTTATGACAAACTATAAAATTCTAAATCTGTGCTTATTAATTGTGGGGGTAGGTAATGAATTTCTTAAGAGTTGTATTATTTAATACAGTAGCTCTTAGTCACATGTGGCAATTAAAGTTAAATTAAAAATTAAGTTTCTCATAGCACTAGCTATATTTCAAGTTCTCAATAGCCATATGTGTCTAATGGCTACCATATTAAGACAACTCAAATATATATTTCTATTACTGCAGAAAGATCTGTTAGACAGTGCTGCCTTAGAAAATTTGTTGGGAGCTGTATACACAAATTTGACAGACACCTACAGATTTCATGAAGCTAGCATGCGTCTTCAGGTAAGTTCCTTGCTGTAGTTAGTATCAGTATGCCCTAACTTATTTTGGGATCAGTGTCCGACCCTGAAATAACTGAAAACATTGATTCTATAAAATTCCATGATAGATTTGATCTTGACCTTGGGTCCTAAACCCATTAATCTTTGTAATGTCAAGCAGCAATGGCAGGAGAAGAACTAGTCTTAAAATATGGTTCAATGCCTTCGGCTCAGAAATGCTCTATTTTAAAAGCAGCCATTGTAAATGCAAGGCATGAAAGCAGTACATTAAGAGGAGTGGCTGCTTCTATCCTTTCTAATTCACGATGAAGGAATGAATTGTGTATGGAGGGGGAGGGCCATTTTCTATGAAACATTGGCATGTAAAAGTAATACCAGCAATAGTTTGTGCCTAGTAGGCCTTAAATACTTGAACTCTTTATTCTCTAATTCTTGCAAGGAAAAGATGATTACAGTAAGTCCTCACCTAACATCCTCATTAGGTTCTTGGAGACTGCGACTTTCAATGAAATGTTGAGAAAACCAATTTTACTATAGGCTAATCAATGTAAATAAGAGTTAAGTTCCCATGGCATATTTCTAGTCACAAAAACATCATCAGAGTTTTATATAAAGACCCAAACATTTCTAATGTTAAACGTTGAAATGAGTTATATACATTTAAGAAAGATTAGTAAAAGTAAGTAAGGTCATTATTTTCTAGCCAACTTAATCTTGGCGCAACCTAAATGCAGAAGCAGTTCTAATGCGCCAGGTATAGGAGGAGCCCCCTCTTGGCTGGACACTGCCTCCACTCTGCTCTGAGTCCCACTAGTCTGACATTTTCTGCGATCACGAGTTTCCACACGCCCGGGGTCGCAAGAGCGAGGGAGGCGGCACCCCGCGAGGCACTGGAACCGTGGGAGCTGCCCAGAAGTAGAGCGGAGGGAAGGGCGCCTGAGGGTGTCCGGCAAGGAAAGCGGCGCCAGGGTGGAGCCCACCTGCTTTGCAGAGTCCCGGCCACCGGCTTCGTCCCCGCATTTTCTCTCATTTCACCCAGCACCGAGCGGACGTTGGAGCCTGTAAAATAGAATGCCTGAGTAGGGGAATCCAGTATTTTAGGGACTGCTCAGACCTTGGAGCCACTGAACCTTATATCCATGTGCAAGTTTTCCTTCCTCCAAACAAGTTGTTCACATCTCAGAAGCCTCAGGTTTTTTTTTTTTGTTTCTTTTTTAGGTGGTTACGATTTAAGCCGACAGCCTGCTGAGGGCATTCAGTCACCTCTGTTCTGAGTCCCACCGCCAGGCCCCGCACGTGGTTGCCGGTTGCCGCTGGGAGGGCGGGTGTGGTGTCCGTGGCTGCGGGCGAACGCGGACCCGCAGAGAGGGCCTTCTGGAAGACGTGGGGGCCTTGAGCTTTGAGCTTCACACCCACTTACAATTCCCTCGGCTTGGCACCCTGTGCTTCGGTGTCTCCGGGCAGTTGGCCAGGGAACCTCGCAAACTCAGAGCCTGGCGGGCCTGGGGTGTGTTAGGGGGCTTTTCAATGGCAGAGAGGTCCCCCGGATGGCCTAAGCGGTGACTGAGTGCATCCCTGGACGGGAAATGTGCGTTTAGAGGATAGAAGAAGCGGAGCGCGAGCGAGTCTGCGGGGTGGGACGGTAGCGTCGGCTGCGGGTCCTGGGAGCGGCCGCGCAAGGCGCGGAGGCTGAGGTGCTGTGAAGGGACAGCCCCGCACTTCCTCTCTCCACGGCTCCCGGCAGGATGTCGCTCTCTGCTCCCCCGCAGTGCAGATGGTGTCGTCGGGTCAAAATCTGAGATCGTTATTAGATAACCATCCTAACCCAGAGATCATTGATCTCGAGTTATAGATATTACCATCGTTATTTGGTGGCAGATATCAGAGGTCGCGCCCTTAGAGGTCTTGCCCATCGCATCTCGTCCTTCGCCTGCCTACGTTACTCCTTACAGTGGTGTGGGGGCCTTAATCCAGGGCCCCTGGAAAGTTTCTGGAATCCTCGTCTATACATTGGTCCAGTCTAGGACTCTTCCCCTTTCCTTCCTGACCTGAACCTCGCGTCTCCCATCATATAGGGTCCTTTCGAGTCTGTCCGCCCCGCGGTACCCGGGGTTGTCCCTGCCCTTGGCTAAGCGCACCCTTCTCTTCACAGGCTGGAATGGTGAAATGATGTCAATACCAGAGGTGGCTGGAGTTTTCCTCACTGTGAAAGTAGTCACAGGAAGCGGGTCCTGATTTTCATTATTGGATGAATTTTTTTATTTTTTAGTTTCTTATTTATTATTTTTATTAAGTTTATTGGAGTAACATTGGTTAATACAATTACATAATTTTCAGGTGTACATTATAATTTGACATCTATATATTCTATTGTACGATTACCATCCAAAGTCCAGTTTCCTTCAGCAACCATATATTTGATCTCCTTTACCCACTTCACCCTCCCCCACTCCCCTATATTTTACCCCCTTTACCCAGTCTACTCTTCCCTCCTCCCCACCCCCTACCGTCTGGTAACCACTAGTCCATTGTCTATGTGCCTGAGTCTGTTTGTCCTGTTCATTTGTTGCTTTTAGGTTTATATCCCACATTTAAGTGATATCATGTGCTTTTCAACTTTTCCCGTCTGGCTTATTTCGCTTAGTATGATTATCTCGAGGTCCATCCAGGTAGTCATAAATGGCAGTATTTCATCTCTTTTAAGGCTGAGTAATATTCCATTGTATGTATGTACCACAGCTTCGTTAGCCCATCATCTACCGTAGGACACTTCGGTTGCTTTGGATGACCTTTTTACCATTACCTTGTGATGTTCCTGATTATGACCATGGTTTTCCAGCTTTCCATCTCGAAATTGAGGCGAGTGGCTTCGGGAGCCCTGGTAAGGGGAAAACTTGATTTGTACAGGGGTCTATGAAGGTGGGTTTTGCTTACCTAACCTTTCTGTCTCACTCCAGTTTCATAGTCTGTGGGCCTGGAACAGTTCTGAAAACAACCTGTGAGTCTAAACATCTCTGGATGTGGGTCCTGGCCCCAGAGTGGGAAGAGCAACAAGCGGCAGGGGAGTTTATGGACAATCCCAAATGTGGGAAATCTAGGATATCTGTGCCCTTCAGGGTTAGAAGTTGCCAGGGAGTCCTCAGGGCAGCTCTTTAGGTGATCATTTTCCAACAAAATGTCTTTTGTGGGCCCATCCTGCACTTACATATAATTAGGACCTCAGATTTCAAAGCTTTGTCCTCCGACCAGCAGAATTAGCATCACCTGGGAACTTGTTAAAAATGCAGTCTGGGGCCCACCCCAGATTCATAGAATCCTAAACTCTGGTGATGGGACACAGTAATCTGAGTTTTAACAAGCCCTCCAGGTTATTCTGATGTATGCCAAAGCTTGAAAACCACTGCTCTAGGGTCAAAGCATGCACCTGACCCCGCTGATTTCTTTTTAGCCAGATTGCAGGCCAGGGAACAGCAAAGTTCTGCACAGGACTCAGGGCACTCTGTTTAAGGCTCAGGCCTGTCCAAAACCCCTTATTTAGACGATGTGCTTATGGCTGACCTTAGGACAGGAATGACATTGCTTGTGGAAAGAGTACTGGCCTGGAGATCAGGAGACTAAAGTTACATTTGGCTTTGTGCCACGTAGATAGGGATGAGGATGGGTGTGGGGGCAACTTCTTAATTCTGTCACGTTCAAGTTATTTCGAACTCAAGCTTTAAAGGGAAATTTCAATGATTTTATAATAAATTATTTTCTTTCGTTTTGTGTGGATCAGTGCTCCTCCAGGTTGTGGTGGGGAAAGAAGAAAATGTTTTGCAAAGTGGTTGCAACTCCTCGCAGTTTTGAGAGCCTGTATAAAATTCTTCAGGAGTGAAAAATTTTCAATTTTCTGGCTCTAGAATCAAGCTCTGTTTTTTCCTAGGTTCCTACCAGTAAGAATGAAGAGTTTCAAGGAGAAAGTTGCCTGTTGTGGGGAAGGCTGTGCAGCAGTCAAATGAGGCTAAAGCATTGTCCTATGGTTTATGTACACAGGGCTCTCTGTCACTTTCTCAGGAGCATTTCATTTGTAGCTGTGAGGTCCTTAGAAACCAGTTTGCAGGGAATTGAAGTATGTCTAGTGGCTTTTCTTGAAAAGCAGAACTGATGCTCCTGGATGGTAAAATCTGGATAATTTTTGTTGAGATGGGGGAACAAAGATGTAGTTGGTAAATAGAGAGGACTTTGGGTCGAATGAGCTTATCACTTGCTATAGAAAAGGACAGGATGTTGTTTTGGGCAGGGATGATGCATTGGGAAGGAGAGGCTAGCAATCTAGAGGCGGATGTGGATAATAGAGGCTTCAAGCCCTGGTGAAAGCAAGAGGGATATAACCCAGGACCTTAGTGGAGACATCAGCTTCTGCTGGGAAAAGTGGAACATAAGTAACAGGAAGTTGAAAGGTTAAGTTTCAGGGAGCTTTGTGAAGAGAGTCATTCTGCCTAAAGAGAAACAATAGTCACCTTTTTAAAAAGAATCAAACTTTTATGTAAAATTCTATCAAGTTGCACATGAAAATAAAAAGAAATAACAGAAACCACTTATCTCATTGAATCTAAAAGACAATATAATAGAAATGAGACAAGTTTTATATAACTACAATTATTTAAACAAAATATATGTAGTATAGATGAAGGAGAGACAGGGAATATTTATTATCTCAAGTGTTCACATTGACAACACAAACTAGAAATTAAGACACAGGGATCCCTCTCAAGGGTGAAGCACTTATAAGGAAAACCATATTCATAACAATCTAGTACAACATAAGTGAAGATCTAAGTTTCCCACCTTCTTTGCACTCAGTTTCTCTCCAGTGTTTGTTCACACTGACAAGGTCCCCATATTCAGAGCTTCTGCCCAGTGTGTGTCCTTCTGTGCAGTTGCAAGGATCCATAATGCCTGAAGGCTTCATCACAGTCCTGACAAGGAATACTCACTCTTATTTATATCTTGTTTGATCTCTGATTACTTAATCTATTACTATTAACATTTCTCTAAAAAAAACCACCAAATACTTATATACTACTTAAATAACTAATAAATCAAAACTTACATATTTACAAGCATAATTTGTTTAAATTTTTAAATGATTGGCTATATTGAAGGGAACTTGTAAAATTTAATTAAGTCATAAATCTAATATGTTAGAGTCTCTTAAATGCTAAAAAGTTTTAAAAGTAGCTAGAATATTTTCAAAATATATTTGCTAATATTTGAGAGGTTAAGAGCATCCTATTCTGCTTTAGATGTGTGGTCTTATTTAATATTAAAAACACCTGAATGAGTTAGGTCCTCTGATTATTCCCTTGAACTCAGACACAGAGGAACTAAGCAACTTGTCTGTGGATACACAGCCAATGAGTGGCAGAATTGGGATTGGAATCTAGACTCTTATGTGATCTTGCCCCCTTATCATTATAGTGTATAAAAAATAGATTATAATGGTTTTATCAGAATCAATTGAAGAAATGCTAATATCATGACTTTAAATTAGTTTCTTTGTTATTTCTATATTTATTTTAATACCTGAATGGGACACACAATTTGTTATATATTCCAAGAGTTGTAATAATATTACCAGGAAGTAAGTTTATACTTTCTTTGGGTTTCAATTTTTTTTTTTTTTTTTTTTTTTTTTTTTTTTTTTTTTTTTTTTTTTTTTTTTTTTTTTTTTTTTTTTTTTTTACTAGAGATGAACTTTATTTTCAAAAACCAGAGAGGGGGAAAAAACTCATCAAGGTGAACAAATGCTTCACTATGTTTCTGGATGTAACATTATGTGATAGGCTTGGTGATTACCCTACTTTGGAACTACAATAGGGTTTCAGTAATTTTTAAGATCCCAAAAGGAATATAAACCATCACAGCTCTTATTGTTGGCTGATAGATTCTGGAAGGAAGTTGGACTTCATTTCATAATCCTGTGAAACCTGAGCCAATCATTAGGCTGAGTGCCTTTTTATAGTAAAGTCTAGCAATGCACCCATTATTTCTTTAACCTCACTTAACTTTTACTTAAGATTTTAGTTTTAAAAATATATAATGCATGTACATGGTAGGGAATTTGGAGGATATAAAGGGTATGAGGAAAAAGGTATGCCTCCCTTCCATTCCTGTCCCTCGGTCATCCAGTCTCTATTCAGAGGTTTTACATCTGTCTATATAGACACATTTTATGTGTACAGATATGGATGTATTTTAATGTGTGGCAGAATATATTTTGCATTGTTCTATATCTTTAGTTTTTATTTTGAGCTAATTTTAGATTCACAAAAGAATTGCAAAAATAGTAGTTTCAATATACCCTTCACCCAACTTCCATTTATGTAAACATCTTACGTAACATAGAACATTTTTCAAAACTAAGAAATCACATGGATCACAACAGTTTTTCCACTTCTGCAGTCTTTCTGTTACAGGGACCAATTTAGGATCCCACATCATATGTAGTTGTCATGTCTCCTTGGTTTCTTCCCATCTTTGACAGTTCTCCAGTTTTTCTGTGTGTTTCACGACATTGACACTTTAGAAGAATACTGGTCAATTATTTTGTAAAGTTTCCATCAGTTTGAATTTGTATAATTTTTTTCATAGTTAGATTGATGTTATGTGGTAATGGGAAGGATGCCACAGAGAAGATTGTGATCATGTGTCCTCATTATATCATATCAGGGATGTATGATGTTAGTATGTGCTGTTAACCTTATGATAACATTAACCTTATGATGTTAACCAAGTATTGTTAACCTTGATTACTTGGCTAGGAAATCATTTGCCTGGACTTTGTACTGTAAACTTACTATTTCTTTATTTGTAATTACTAAATAGTTGGGGGGGGGGCAGAGATACTCTGAGACTAAATATATTGTTTCTGCTCAAACTTTCACTTACTAATTTTAGCATCTGTTGAAAAATCTTGTCTGAAGCAGTGGTTACTGTGGTATTCTGGTGACAATTTTTTATTTCTCCTATTCCTTTTACATTTGTTGATTAGACTCTAAATGAAAGAGTTGTTGCTTCTCTCCAATTTATTCAGTTATGTATATCAGTAGGGATTGTGGATTTAAAAAAACCTCTTTGGTGTATAACTCAATACTATCATTGTTTTTGTTGCTCAAGTTTTTTCAAATTTGGCTGTTTCTTTCAAGTTGAGAGTTCTTCCAGGTTGGCTTCTATGGGGTATCCTTTCAATATGTATCTATCTTTTTCTGATAACTTTTTTTTGGCACAAGACCACAAGATGCTAAAAAAGCCAAAGAAATATATGTTTCATATGTGTATTTTATATATGCACATATATATTTATTTTAATATATGGTAATACATTTCATAAATTGATATGTATATTCTAAACCTAATTTTAATCTTTTGCTATGATAAGCAACATAGGTGAGAGGACAGTTGTAGCATGAATTCCTAGCAAAGTAGTTTTTTGGATATTTTGACATTACCAGAAATATTTTAAAAATTTTATTGTGAAACATAATACACAAATAGGAAAGTGAACAAAACACAAGTATATATGCATACTTTATACTTATATAAATTATAACAATAAATTATCACAATATGACCATCCACGTAATAATGATCTAGATTGAAAAACTAGACCATTGTCAACAAGCACCCTAGAAGTCTCTTGTGTATTTTCCTCCTTAACAAGTTTTTTATAGTAATTACTTGTTTGTTTTTCTTTGTAATTTTATTATCTAAGCATTTATTCTTAAACATTATACTTATATTTTGCTTTATTTATGAACATTGGAGTAAAAGAATATATATTGTATGATTTTATATCTATTTATTCAGCATGAGATTATCCATTTGTGAGATTTAGCCATTTTGTTACCTGTAGCTTTGTTTCATTCATTTTTCCTTGCTGTACAGTATTCCATTGCAGAAATATACCACATTTATTTATCCATTCTTATATTGATGGACTTTTGGGTTGTTCCCAGTTTTTGGCTATTACAATGAATGCTACAATGAACATTTTTTGCATATGTTTCCATATTTGTCTCAGCTATGGCTGCCACAACAAAATATCACAGGCTGGGAGGCTTACACAATAGAAATTAATTTTCTCACAGTTCTAGAAGCTACAAGTTCAAGATCCAAGGTGTCATTAGGGTTGGTTTCTGGTGAAGTCTTTCTCCTTGGCTTGCAGATGGCTTTTCATTGTGTCCTACATGGCCTTTCCTCTGCATGTGCTGAGAGGGAGACAGAGCATGAGAGTGTGAGAGTGGGAGCTTGAGTCTCTTCCTCTTCTAAGAATACCAGTCCTGTCAGATTGGGGCTTCATTCTTATGACCTAATTTAACTTTAATTAGGCCCTATCTCTAGATAGTTACATTGTGGGTAGGGCTTTAACATACAAATTTTGGGTAGAGACACAATCCATAACAGTTTCCCAGTGTACATGCACATGCATCATCTTTTGGAAACTAGGTATATACCTAGCTAGGGACTTATTTACAGCAGGTGAATATACTTAGGAAACTTGCTTAGCAATTACATACATACTTTTTCAGCCCTAAAAAATTATGCCAAAGTATTTTCTAGATTTAACATTTATACTTTTACTAACACAGTAAGTGAGAGTTTATGTTGTTTAACATCTTTGCCAAAACTTGGCATTTTCAGTCTTAAACTTAACTGTTCTTATGGGTGTGTAATGGTATCTCACTGTGATTGCCTTTCATACTTGCCTGAATAAAACTGAACATCTTTTGATGGTTTTACTCTGTTGTGAAGTGCTCATCTGTCCTTTCCCCATTTTTTGATTAGGTTGTCTGTATTTTTCTTACTAATTTGTCAGAGCTTTTTATATATTCTGGATATATGCTCTGTGTTTTCATCATGCGTGTTGTAAATATCTCCTCTACTCTGTGGTTTGACTTTTCATTTTCTTAATAGTATCATTAGAAGATATTTTTAAATTTTAATGCCCTTCAATTTATTCATTTTTTTTTCTTATGGTTGGTACTTTTTCCTGTTGTTAAGGTCATAAGGCCCAATTTGTCTTCTAGAAATTTTTTTTGCTTTTTATATTTAATCTATAATTTACCTAGAATTTATTTAATTGAAACATTTATTGAGATAGTTGTAGATTCACATGCAGTTGTAAGAAATAATACAGAAGAATTCTTTATACACATTCCCAGTTTCCTACAATGGTAATATTTTGAGAACTAGTAAGATGTCATAACTAGGATACTGATATTGACATAGACCTCATCACCAGTTTTATATGTACTTATGTGTGGATGTGAATTAAGGTCTGTGCAATTTTCTCACCTATGTAGGTTTGTGTATTTACCACCAGAATCAAAATACTGAATAGTTCCAATTCCACAAGGATCCCTTGTATTGCCCTTTTTATAACTAGAACCACCTTTCTTCCCCAAAGTCTCCATACATGCACGAGTCTATTTTAGGGTTCTTTGCTTTGTTTCGTTGGTTTATTTGTCTATTCTTACAACAAAACCACACCGTCTCAGTTACTTCAGCTTTAAAAAAGGTCTAGATATCTAGTAGAATGAGCTCTACCTTCTTATTTTCCTCCTATAGGAATGTCTTGGCTATTCTTGGCCCCAAGTATTTCTAATACTTGCCTGGGGTTTTTCTGATATTTTCCACTCTCTTCAGAACTATTTCTCATGTCTTCTCCTTTAGTGCTCAGTCAATGTCCTTTCCTCATCCTCCTCAGAAACAGAAGTCAGCAGCAGTCTTGAATTCCTCTCATTCTTCTTCTACAAGTCTATTGTTAATGAGGTAAAGTCTTAAGATTAAATTATTATGTATATTTTATGATAATTAAAAATAAGTAAATAAAAGTTATTTTAAAGATATTAATGATTCCTCATCCTATAAGAAATACAGTGAACTCACACCTTATTTTTTCTAGCTCTGCTTCAAAAAGTGGCTGAAGAACAGCAGCTGCAATTTGTTCCCCGTCATTGTTCTTATGTACATCTCCTTCCCTCCCCCTACCAATTTTGTTCTCTAATACATAGTCTTGAAGGAGCCAATAACACAGAGAGGGTGACTTCTTCCAAATTTTGTCTTTATAGCATCTTACCATGAAGCAAGGAGTGAAAAAGCCTAGTAGACAATGTAAAGTTTTGACTGTTTTTCTTATTTTTGACTGGAATTATGTGATACCAATGTGATAACTAGTTATCTCTGGCAGATGTGAAGTTGTGAGTGGCTGTTAATGAGGGTGTCAGGAGACCGTTAGCAGTCTTTCCTCACCACATGTTGCAGGTTGGATTGCCTGAGAAGCAGGCTTCATGATGGCTATCCACATGCAGGATGCTTATTAGGGACCAACATCTGTGGAGGGGAGGGAAAGGAACTAAGCCTGGGCAGAAGAGGTTGTTGAGCTATGATAATATAGATGTAAGGAAGGCCTCAGCTGATCTCATAAGGATCTCTGGTGCTGGAACGGCCCTACATACTTGTCCTGAGTTGGGGTAAGAGGGCCAAACCTTTATTCTCCTACATCAATCAGTCATGGATGTGAACTGGTCCAGGAAGAGAATATGACTTTGGGCAAGATGGGTATCTACAGATAAATCAGTTATGCAGGCTCAGAGGATTCAGAGAAGTCTGGGAACTCAGGGATTTTCAGGGGGCTTGACCCAGATGTCCCATTCCATATAGCAGGGTCCCATTCGTTTCCAACCTTGCAAAGCAGTTATTCAAGGTTGAACTTTAGAGCTTAACTGCTCTTTTTTGATTAAGGCCTGATCCTCAGCTTTTTCCTGCTCTCTTGCTGCAGAGGATAAAAACCTCTTTGCTCCCAATGAGGCTTTCTAGCTTTCATATTTGACTTTTAATTGTGTTAATTGCACTCAGCCTTTTGTTGAATTTTTCTAGAGCAGTGGTTCTCGGAATGAGGTCCCTAATAAGCAGATTAACTTCCACCTGGGAACTTGTTTGAACTACAGATGTTCAAAATCCACTACTGAATCATAAACTCTGGGGGTAGGGTGCAGCAATCATGTGTTTCACCAAGCTCTCCAGGTAATTCTGATGCATTCTGGAGCTGGGAATTACTTTTGTAAATTAGAGCATTAATCACGCTTAGCAGTAGCCACCTAATTCTATTGTCACCATATTTCCTTGATATTGTACACTATCCAAAATGGCTAGTGATGAAAAGTTTTGACAACTGGATCATGACTTTGTGTCAGATGCTGTCTGTGCTCCACGAACCAACGAAGATAGTTGGTTCTCATTACTACCTAGGCAGTAGTGATCCAGTTCCAAAACCCCAGCTTATTGTCTTGTATTTTGGGACCAGTCCTAATATAATTATTGCAGGTTAAGTTTTCTAGGAAGCAGATTTTGCAATGGTAGTAGTGTGTAAGGATGTTCATTAGGGGGTGCTCTTGGAATGAGCATCCGTGGATGGGGAGAAAGAAGCAGAACTGGATAGAGGGAGAAGTGGAGCTTAGATGTAGGCCAAGTGATAGTATGACTCCCTAACCCCCTGGCCTCTCTGGAACAAAGAAGGCCCTTCATAGTTCTGCTGATTTGTGGTGAGGATTCCAGGTGTTATACCTCCACCTGGACCAGGCATCGGATGTGAGATGCTTTGGGAGAGTGGCATGTCCTTGGTGAGGCAGCTCACCTCAGTGGAGTCCAGCCCATATTGCTGACAGCCGAGGGCTTTCTGCCTCATGTTCTCCCTTAATTTGTGGTTGATTCTTGAAGGATGATTGGGTCGACACATTCTACACCATTTGAATTCTTTTCCTTCATCAAGGACAAAGGCAGGCTCGATAAGATGTCACTAATAGATCCTAGAAGAGCAAGATTTATGCTGGATCATTCATGAGAGACTAAGCAAGTTTTAATAAGCAGTAGGAATGTAGGAAAGTGAAAGTATTATGGTTTTTCAAAAATATTTATATACTGCTTTTTGTCATGAGAAGTTCCGCATGCTAATCATTGTAATATTTATTTAGATAATAGAAGAGGCATAGATTTCAGTGCTTTAATTGATAAATGAAAAGTTGATCTTGCACCGAGTGACTGTCCATTATTTCAGGTAAAAATGAGGAAAGGAGGTTTCTTCATCATAGTCTTTTTTTCTTCATTGTTCTGAATTCTGATATAGTTTAAAGAAAAAATCTTTAAGAGCAGAATGTAAGAAATCAGTATAGGTAATATCTGATTATTACATATATCATCTTATGTAAACTATCAGGAACATTTTTAGACATACTCTTTGAAGTATGAGTTCTGAAATTTTCCTTCACTGCTTAAATTAAACCTAATGAATTTATTTAAGACTAATCAAGGCACGTGTTCTCATTCCTGGAGACATTCTGGTGTGATCTGGCTGCAGGACAAGGCTGGAGGAGATGCAAAATTTTCACTGGCTGCTCAAAAGGGTTGTAAGTCTTACCTTCTTGAGTAGATTTTTATGCTGAATCATGTGAATAGATAAGCTTAATCATTTTACCTTGGTCTTTTCCCTATCTAAATGTGATTATCTATAAGAAATTAAAAAAAGAAATTGGAATGCTATGGGAACAGCCTAAAAACTCTGAAGCAAAAAGCTTTTCCATTTTACCTGTACGGAACTAGCTGGGAATGTAATGAAGATTGCGCTCCCTCTGGTGGCGAACATTGGGTTCGGCTCCTGGATCTAAGAATTGACCAAATTTAGAAATATAATAATTCTCTAATAGAGAAAAAAAATCAAATCAAAATAAGCACACAAAAGGGTATGGAGGCCAAACCATTTGAGTCCATATATAGTCTTTGTCATGGATTGTGAGAAAAAAGTCACTAGTTGTCTTTCTATGACAAAACAAGCCCTATGGAAATGGGACCGGATTTAGAACAATTTTCAAGAATGATTATTCCATCTTCAGGGTTGCAGGTTTTCTTTGAGAATAAGCAGCGAGGGAGATGTTTTTACATTTTTGTTAAATCTTGGCTCAGTGGCCCTTTCTCTGAAGATGGTTTCACCAATTCTCACATTTGCAGCCTGAGTTCTTCAATATATCATAGATCCGTACCTCTGCATTTCTCATGGATTCAAGAGAGGCATTTAATTTTATGATTCTGACATTCATCCAAATTGAAAATATTTTATCTGGTTGAACTAAAGGCATACACTGCACCAGGAGCAAAAAATTGTACATCCCTGCCAAATTTTTCAGAGGAATGGCTGGCTTAGGGAAAGCAATCATAGTCATGAAGATCATGAACAGAGCCTCTATCATCTATGCCATTTTTTCCTCTCTGAAAGGAAGTCTTTTTATTTTTAATTTTGTTAAGTTTATTAAAAATATATATCAGTAGGAAGAATTCTGGCAAGGCTTATCAAGAAACAAAGAGAGGATACAAAGGGATTAATAATGACAGTCATCACAGGGATTAAAAAGCAGTATACCCCCTTCCACTGCAGCATGGGACACTGTGCTACCCTGTGGCTGCTGTGGAATCACCCTGTGGGCAAGGACCACAGGGTGATCAGGACTGTGAGCAAGCCAAGGCATAGCCTCCACTGCAGCGCCTCGCAAGCACACCGAGTTCCTGTGGGACATGATTGGGAGGTGTGGATCTTCGCCCTGTATGAGCGGTGTGCCACAAAGTTGCTCAAGGTCTCCCAAGGGCAAGTGGGCTCTCGAGTTCATCAAGAAAAGGATGGAGACACACATCTGCACCAAGAGTAAGAGAGAGAAGCTGAGCATAGTCCTGGTCACCAGGAGGAAGGCAGTTGCCCGAGACTGAGTTTCCCACCCTCTCTGTAAACAATAGAACTTTTCAGGAAAACAGACAAAAACCAGATGATACAAAAATCTTAATAGCAATTGCAGCCAGACCTCACTGGTATGAGGTCTTCAAAGGGCTGAGAGAGAATAATAGTCAACTGAGGACTGTGTATCTAGCAAAACTGTCCTTTAGGAATGTGGGTGAAATGATGGTATTTTGGGAAGGTGGAGGGAATAAGAGTTGACTACCTAAGAGACCTAATGAATGGGACTTTTAAAGGATACACTTTAGGAAGAATAAAAATCCCAAACCAGGGGTTCTCGGGAAAATGGCAGATGGACAAGATGTATCTAATTTCACTCCATTCAAAACTATTAGATTCTAGTAGAGATTTTTTTAAAGTTTTTTTTTTTAAGACATTAAGCCCAAGAAATAGGGAGAACAGGTTGCAGAAGAAAACAGCAACATTTTGAAAGCTGCAAGACAAATGGACCAGTGGTAACTGATGTAGGATTTGGCTTTCTGGTGTAGCTAAACCAGTGCAACTTGTGTTGCAGAATTCTAAAAATGCTGAGGACCTGGAGGTTACTGGTAGCTGGGAAATAGTGGTATTTAGGGTAAAGGATGTTTGAGAGTCCTTAGCTCTTGATCCGAGCTCCCATTCTACACCACTGGGCGACTGCTGGCAGGAAACTAAGTTTATTCTCTGGAGAAGAGTAAAATGAAGAGAATTAGGCTGGGAATAATGTACTATAAACAAAAGGATCCAGTGACCAAATGCCTACTGATTGTTGAAGGTTGAGATGCCTGGCCTTATTCCCTAACTGGTTTCCAGAACTTTGGAGCCAAACTGTTACTATCCAAGCAGGAAGCTGGAGGATTCTTCTCCATGGAATATGACCAGCTCAGAATACTGCCATCAGGATTCCTTAACCAAGGGACTACTCTATGGTGGAGCTCAACGTTGTCATGCTCTGTTCATGGGCTAAAAGCTTCCTGTTAGCCGTTTAGTCCTGAGAGGAATCAGAATGCCACCCCAGAATATGCCCCTTTGGCATGTGGATTATTTTGAGCTGAAGGCAATTGAGGCTCAGTAGACTCAGGTTTTTTTTTTTTTTTTTTTTTTTACCTCTTTCTTAACTGCCTAAAGGAATTTTAATAAGGTGTCTATACCAAGAAGAGAGGTATTACTGGAGATGACTTTTTGTATCAGAAAGACTTATCTGCATGGCATGGCAAACATTTGTTTTCTCTTCTCACTTTTTGTGAATTGTCTTCCTTTCCTTTGAAGCCCCAGACTCCTATCCCCTTCTCTTTAGCTCAGGATGACTTATAAACCTCAATTACCTCACTGCAGAGAAGTCTCATATTTTTTTGGGGGGGGGTCTTCCATACGTTCAAAATTTGTTTTTCTTCCATTAATCTGTTGTTGGGATGGGGAAGAATTACTCCCTCTTTACCCTTCTATAGTTCTTATGACTAGACTAATAATAAAATAGACACCAGACTAGATTAACAGCAGAAAAAATAACTTAACACATGTATATGAGATAATCACAATATGATACTGTTTTGTTTTTGTTTGGGAGAGGCAACAAAAGTTATACTCAGACTGATTCTGTCATTGCCAATAATTCATTTAGCACAGGTTTGCTGTGGGAATTATAATAATCTCACAAGCCAATACTATACAGGATAATATCTTTTAATAAATCAAATAAAGAAATAACATACTCCAAACAAATGACAGATTAATCACACTATTGTTCCAAGTAAAAGGAGATGAGAGGAATAAAGTCCAAATTTAATATGAGGTTTACCTTTTTATATGAGTAAGCAAGTACTCTGGAGAATCCTTGACTAACCAAGGAGCTGCTTTCCAGCTGCCTTTGTTAGTACATACAGACCAAAGAAAAGGTTTCAGGACCAAAAATCTGTGTAAGCAGAGGGGAAGGAAAGAGGGAAAAGAGAGACTGGCCACTCCAGTCTGATAACTAATAGAGTTTGTTAAGGAAAATGAACATGAGGTATGTTTTGGGAAGCTGCAAGATGAACTGGATCCCTGTGCCAGTGAGTAACAGTTGCCAAATAATTATATAGGGTAAAAAGGGGGTAATCATAGGTACTAGTGAGTAAATATTACCAGATACAGGAAATCACTTTACCTGCTTGACTAGGCTAGGACAAAGGCTTGTTCCAGGGACTAGCATGTATTGGGAGACAGAAGAGGGGTGCTGATTCATGTCAGAACAAACATTATGATCAGACAGTCTCCGAGAGAGTTTGTGGAAGCAACTTCCCCGTCTGTCCAGGGTCCAGCTCATGTCCAGGCAGTGGTCACATCATGGAATAGTCTCTTGTCTATACCAGCACAAAAGTCAAAGTCCCCTGTTGCTAAACCACAATTCCTAGGGAACTAAAGCTCTTCTGTGGAGTGCTGCTCAGTTTGTCACCACTGTCTATAAGGAGTGCCTCACCAAGACTGGAGCAAATGTCCCAACAGTCTTAGGATAGTTTTAAGTTAGAGAAGAATGGCTTCACCCAAACCCAAACTCTCAAATAATTCTCACGAACTCAGTGTTTTTACATAGTCAAAATGCCCCCTTGCATACCTGCTTCTCCATGTGTTCTTATTGCTAAGCCCCCTGTGGGCACCTCAACAGCTGGGCTGCTGACTGCTTATCACTGACAATAAATGAGTTGATGACATCCTGCCACAACTTACTTCATTCTTCTATCAAAGCAATATAATGACAGGAATGATGATATCCTGACAACTTCATACTTTTCTCAAAGCAACCTTTTTCTTTGTCATAAACAAGTAGATTAGAACATCTTTGTCATAAACAAGTGGTTAAAACAACTTTAAAAAATGTTTATATCATAAACAAGTGAATTTGAAATCATATTAAATCAATACACAGCAGTTGCTCAGATTATAAAATGAGGCTCAAAGAAATGATTGAACCAGGAACCATTTTATACTTGTCAGGCAAACAGTACATTTGTAAGAAATTGACAGACAAAGAAATTTAGTGCTCATTAGAGAAAGAAATCTAAGCAAGGTTTGAGTGTTAGTGAGGAATCTAAACAGATTTTGGGTTTCGGTTGTAAATTAGGAAAAGCCTTACAAGGCTTGTTTACATAAACTTTTGATTCTGGATTCTTTCAACTGTTGTGGTAAGATTGTTTTTTAGGCCTCAGGATACCTATAGAGAAGCCGAGCAGAGAGGACACTTATAGATTTATCTCCTGCTTTTAGAGGGACAGAGATCAGGGTTTTCTTCTTGCAAAGGAAGTTTCTCAAGTAAATATAATTCGAAAGAATATGCCATTGTGGGATATCTAGGGTGGCCTGCCCTGAGCCACAACTCTGTCTTATGTCACTAATTATTAGACTAGCCTAAGAACCTAGAAGGGACATTTTTCCACCCTTGCAGCCCCCCATTCTTAATCATGACCTAAGTGATAAGTTAATGTACAAATTTAAGTTATAAATAAGAAACATAAGTAGATATGTTTAACTGTTCTTAATCAGTAAGATGGTAAATATCAGGGTATTATTTCTTTTATTAAGTATAGATATATCAAATATATTCACGTTTTCTTTATATAAGTAGAGAAGGGTGGATTTAGTAAACTTAATAGGCCAATGGAACACGGAAAAAGTAGGAATTATACCAAGAACAGGAAGGATGAGCAACAATGATGATTACATACATAACAAAATGGAAAGAGTTCAACGGTGTCTCAGAATAATAACGGATCAGTCAAATGTCCTAAAAACAACTACCATGCAAATTGGATCCCTCATTTTCTGGGACAGGAATCTTTAGCTAACCTTTCTAATTTAAATAAAATGCAAACAAGGCAGAAGTTTTCAATATGTTAATAGAGGTCAATACAGAAATGACAAAGAAATATAATGATAAGCACTTATTAGCAAAGTTTATGTCATTACGGGGAGGAACAAACTAAAGTCTCAAGGATGTAACAAGTGAATATTGACTATAAAAATGTAGCTGAGGCAGCTCCAGCTGGAAGTCAGTCAATTCCTCTCCCAAACTCCCAGGATCCAGACGGAAGTTGGTGCGGGATGGGGGTGAGGTGAGCCAGAGAGAAGGTGGCCTTGCCCCAATAGATGGAAATGGAGCAATGTCACTCCTGGTGCCAGTGGAGACCCTGTGGTCATCTACAAAGATGACATGACAGTGCAGAAAAAAAAAACTCCTGTTGCAGGGGTTGGGTGCAGTCTCTGAGACCCTAAGTCCAGGTAGTAAGTAGGGTCCCAAAGCATCTGAGAGCTGCCCTGGATCAAGACTAGCTAAAATCAGAATTCCTTAGTCTATCTGATCATGGGTGAGCTGAATGTTACAGCTGATCCCTGCCTACTCACGCCCACCTTTTCCGTGGTTTAAGTTACTTGTCAACCACAGTTTAGAAATATTAAATGGAAAATTCTAGAAATAAACAATTCATAAGTTTTAAACTGTGTGCCATTCTGACTAGTTGATAAAACATCTTGCTGTCCAGCTCTGTCCTACACAGGATGCGAACCAGCCCTTTGTCTGGCATCTCCACACTATACACGCTACATCTTTAGTCACTCAGTAGCTCAGTTATCAGGCTGACTGTCCACTGGGCTATCAGTTTGACTACTGTGGTATCTCAGTGCTTGTGTTCAAGTATTCTTATTTTATTTAATAATGACCTCAATGCCCAAGAGTAGTGATGCTGGCAATTCAGATGTGTCCAACAGAAGCTGTAAAATGCTTTAAGTGAAAAGGTAAAGGAATGTATGTAAAGGAAAACACATAGTATATATTGGGTTTTAGTACTATCTATCCACTGTTTCAGGCATCCAATGGGGCCTTGGGATGTACCCCCTGTGAATAAGGGAGGACTACTGTACAGAGAACCTCTCCACATTTATGCCTGAGTGGTCCTCAAAGGCCTCACTTACACTTGCAGGTTGCAGCTCATTGCTGAGGCCCAAGGTGAAGCCTGGCCTTTCTCTCCTAGAGTTTCCCCGAGAATCCAGCCATGTTCCTTTGAAGACTCCTGCTTATCTATCCTGTCCCTTTGGGCTAGTGACTAACCCTGGCCGTCCCCACACCCCAAGACCTGTCTGGGTGGGCCCCATGAACCTACTGCCATAGGCTTTTAAAATCCCAGCAGCAAGGTTTTCCCCTCAGTTCTTTAAGCTTAAGAGAATCTGGGATCCCTTATTATTGCTGAGGGTAATGGAGAAAAAACATTTCCTGATTATTAATATGAAACTTAAGTAGGGACTTTTTTGATATTTAACAGTATATACAGGGATTCATGTACAGTCAAATGGCCACATGGTAAATGTAGTTTTTTATTAATGCCATTATTTGCGTTAACTAGGACTAACTGGTTGATAAGTATGACAATCACTGTAATAGTCAATAATCCAGTGTTTAACTGTGTATACGGCCTCAAGGGTAAATGGAAACATCATCCTTAATGCCATTAAAGTGTTTATACCCTAGTGTGACAAAGAGGCAGGACACACATTATTTGATGGTCCCACTTTGCCCTTTCCTGATCTGTAAAATGAGTAATCATATCCATTTTCATAGGATTTTTATGATTTCATAGATTTATTATAAAGATCAAGTCGAATGTATGTAAAGCACTCAACAGAACCTGGCACATATCGAATGCTCAATAAATGATATCTTAAAATTCAAAAAGGTTGAAATTCAAAAAGGCAAGTTTGACTTATTTAGGTCTTGAGAGCTGAACTAAAAGTAACTGTCAGTAAACTAGAATATGCAACCTCAGTTGGGCTGAGATTTTTACCTTTTTTATGGTAATATTCTGAAAAAAGTAAAATTATTTAATCTAGGAAAGCTATCCTATTCTACATAGGTTATAGGAATAATGAAACACATACTGATGCTTTTGTTATATAGTTATAATAAATTTCATACTCACTATGGTATGTATTTTGCTATTTAAACTATAAAAAAAGACAAACATAATAGACTTAATTAAAAGCTAAGGAGAATGGGATCAGCTTGTTTCAACATTTAAAATTAGATTTATAAAGCTTGTTTATCAGTGAAACATTTTTTTTTTCAAAATTAGCACTAATGAAAGAATAAACCGTAATGATCTTCCTTATGTATAGCAAAATCCTACCTGCACCTACCTAGTTTAAAACACTATGAAAAGCAGAACTGATCTTTTGTAATTATTAGCCTTTTCCCATCTTGGAGTAAGCAAAGATTTCTCGATAATACTAATAAACCATATATATATATATATATATCTTTTAAACATTTTATTTATAACACATATTTGAATCTTTAAATGAGCGCCTGTGGAGAAGGGGTTTATAGCACTAACAGTTGTGTCCCTTTAGTCATAGGTGCAAAGGCAGGATTCAGACCAGGCCTCTCAGGCCAAGGCTCCTGACCCAGACCAAAGTCCCTGCACTAAGGGCCTAATCCCAAAGGTCATATTGTTTTGGGAAGAGGTTCCTGGACAGTCTCCTGATCTATTTTCACTGCATAGCTTCATCCAGACTTCTCATTGCTGTGGCCGAAAAAGCACTGGAATGAACATCCTCCCTTTCAACATATCATGGTTTTTAGGTTGAACATCACTGTACTTGGAAGGAAAGCATGAAATCAAGCATGTGTACTGTTCAGAACATACAAAACTCACAGGAAAAATGACTCCATAGAAAACACTGGAGGCTGCCCTACTGAGCAGACCACCTACATTAGAATCATCCAAACATCCAATAAGATAATGATTTATCAAGCATTTTCTATGTGTTCTAAGTGCTTTGGTATATTCATTTAATCTTTGGAAAAATTTACATGTATGCTGCCATCCTAAACTCATTTTATAGATGAGGACTAAGTAGTTTACCAGTATGCTTAATCCCCTGGGTGGGAGGTAGGGTGGGGAGGAGGTCCTGCTGGAAAATGTGCACTTTTATAAGTGCTTCTGGGTTCATTCTAAGCCTGAGAATCACTGAGTACAGGACACCTCCCAGGCCGGAGTTTTATCTCAGAAAATGGGGACAGATGGAGTCCTCTCCAACCTCTGAAAAGGTAGATTCAGATGGGCAAAGAGGTGAGAAGGGGCTTAGCTAAGAGTTCTTTAAACCTTACTTTGGATTTTCTAGCTGCTTCCCACAGTGCCTTGTTCCAGGGCTTCCATGATTACTTTGGAAACCCAGATCCTAACATCCCAACATATGAAGAAGCCCCAAGCCCCAGTCTTGTGGAAGGGGAGTTGTGGAAGTGGAAAATCCCTTAGCACAACCTAGATCTGCAGCACCTACTGCCTTGGCACTTAAAGCTCCTTACCTCCAAACCGTTTCCTTTGGGATTTTGCTGTCCAGATGTGAATCAGCCTTTTGGCACACTTCTTGTACCAGTGACTCCCTAAGATATTGATTTCGACCTTGCCCTCCGGGTCTGGATCGCCAATCTGTAGCAGGACTTTGAACTCCCGTTCGAAGGCTGGGAGGAATGCTCTGTTTGGACCTGTGTAGAATAGACGGTTACTGAGGGATTAGTTGGGATGGGGCAAGGCTAAGAGGCGTGGAGAAGAACATTCCTGAGTCCTGGCCTGCAGGACACTGGACACTGCCTTAGGTAGGTGGCTCAGGGTGGGCACTGGAGATGACGTTGGGGCTGAGTGGTAAAGATTCCAGCACTCTTACCGAATATCTTTTCCAGCAGACACGCTTCCACGTGAAGCACTGATGGTTTCAGAAAGTACTTAAATCTAAATCTGCATGGCAATTGTGGAAACGGAGCCACTTCTTGGAATGGAAACTCGTCTTCTTGGTTCCTGGGCCGTGCAATCTGTTCAGGGCCCTCGTCAGGCTGAGCGCCATCACTTGTACTTGGGCTAGGATCTGAAGGAAGAGAAAACCCCATGTAGGCGAGAAGCAGGACAAGACTGCTCACAGTTGGCCCACAGCTCCGGTTCTGTTCCTTTTGCATGCCCCGCCCCTTCAGAGGCGCTCTCTCATTGGCTCCCTAATACTCCGGCAAGCCAATAAGAGGTCTCGACAGTGCTTGATGCCAACTTCCAATCAGCTCACTTGGTAATCTCAAAGTTAAGGATGGGAGAGAGTGGAACGTGAGTTTTCTTTGAGTTCCAGTGTTTCCTCAATAAGAAGTGTTACAAAACTGGGGGATTATGAAAGACACACTGCTCACCAATATTAAGTATAGTTTGTATATTCATGTCTCCTAACACTGGATGCGCTAGTATGAGGATTATTTCTATAGTGCCAACCAGCTAATATAATAACTTTAATTTTGGACTGAGTACCTTATAGCAAATGGAAATTGAAATGGTAGGACTGGGACAAAAGTCCAGGCAGAAAGCTGGTGAGCTCCTGTTGAACTCTGGTGCTAGAAGCATTTCTTTATTTCTTAAGATTGACACTTCTCATCGCAAGTTACCAGAACTTTGCTTGCCCACAAAATTTCAGACAACAGGGCTGCCTTAGAATGAAAAAATGTCAGCCACCAAACATTTGCAAACAGTGACCCTATACCCCTTCCTGATAATAGGGAATCCAAAACCCTGAGACCTACTTCAATGACCATGCCTTTATAATAATGCACGTTGATTAAAAGCCGCTTTTCAAATGATATCATTTCAGGAATTTTAATATTGCTAGAGCTTACTATATCATAATCATTTAGCACATGCTCTGATACAGAGGTTCTTAAAGTGTGAACCTTGAGGGATTCCTGGGAGTCTCTAAGACCCTGTTTGGGAGTCTATGAGGTAAAAACTATTTTCATAATACTAAGATCTTATTAGCTTTTTCTACTCTTATTCTAACACAAAGGCATAGTGAACTGTTTTTAGAGGCTGCATGACTCATGATATGTCATAGAAGGATGAATGCAAAGCAGCTCTGAAAATCCAGCTGTCTATTAAATCAGACATTAAAGAGATTTGCAAAAAATGTAAAATGATGCAACTCTTCTTAAAGCATTGTTTGGGAAAAGTTATTTTTCATAAAAAATGTTATTTATAGTAACACTATGTCTTAAGGAATAAAGAAATATTTTTAAACTTTCTTATTTTCAATTTCTAATACAGTATCAATAGATATAACTTATACATGCAAAAGGTCTTTGAGGACCTCAATAATTTTAAAGCATATAAAGGAATTCTAAAATCAATTTGTATTTGAATGTTCTTAAGCAATTCATTTTTCTCTCTCAGCTTCAGCTTACTTAAATATAAATTTAGGAGACACTATTTGATTGCAAAGGAATGTTGTATAGTATAATGAATCAAGGCAGGAGAGAATATAAATTGTTAAGCATTAGACAAATGTCAGGGATTATTCTTACTACGTACAGTATTTGGCCAAAAGCCTGGCTGGGCAGTGGAATTCCATCCATCGCTAAGAACACAGATTGTACTGTGCCACTACTAGTTTAGATGTTTGACCACCTAAACCTTAACATAATTAAAAATAAAAACAAAAACACTTTATTCTTAGGAGATGCATGCTGACATATTTAGGCATGAAGTATCATAATGTTGGCAATTTATTCCAAATACTTTTGCAAAATATATTTATGAATCTATACATATAGATATAAAGCAAAAAAGACAAAATGGTAACAAAGTTGTTGAGTCAAGATGAACGTTGTGGGTGTTCACTGTACTATTTTCATTCTTCTGTAAGTTTTTTTATCATAAAAAATTGGATAATAGTTTCATTACCAGTCAATATATTTACTCATCTATTACATAATAGTCTTTTATAAGGACTATTAAACTAGGAGGATTAGTAATTAACAAAAAATGTAAGGACATGGTAAAGAACTTAAAAAGATATGAAATGTATGGTGGATTTTCTCCTCACTCTAGAATCACACTTCCCAAGAAGCAATTGCTGTTAAATTTATTATTTATCCTTTCTGAAAGATTCTAGCATATTGGTAAAAAGTGGATTTGCATTATATGTGCATTTAAACTTTCTAGAATTCAACCAAAGAAGTAAAAAGAATAAAGGAGGGAAGATAAAGAGGGAAGTAAATAGTTACAAATGTAGACAAAAAAAAAGAGTTCTATGCAAAGTAACCTCACAGGGTGATCTGATCATAAATTTCTAATGAGGTAGATCACAGAGGGGAAGTCATGCCCCAGGCAGATAACTTTTTAGCAAGGTTTATCTTTGCCTTAGGCCATCTCCATTCATTGTTTCTGTGCTGCATCTAGGTTAAGAAAGCACATAATTGTGCTAACTATCCCATAATCCAATCCCTGCCATGCTTTCCCCCAGTCACAGTAATCTTCCTACTTTTCCTCCTCGATTTCAAATGCATGAAAGAGGCCACAAAACTGTTATTACCCATTCCTCAGAGCATTTGAGATTTTGCTCAAATGTCTTTAGCTTGGCTTAAATAAACTCTTATAAAAATTCTCTACAGGTTTGGATGTCCTTATGTTGACAAAAGAAACAAATTGTACAAGTGAATTCATCCTGTCATTATACTAGATGTGCAAGTGTTTAATGGGGAGAGATTCTGCTAGCACCTTGGTTGTTGAAGACCACTCAGCAGTTGGCCACAAGTATGATTGTAATGGGTCAGTGCCAATGTTTACCTAACCAGATTATCAAAGGTTCACTAAGGCTGACTTTAGATGTTAATGTCTCACAAAAGATGCCACTTTAGCCTTTATATAGCGACAGCATGTTTTATGCATTAACAGCTCATGGTTAAAAATGTCTTCTCCATTTTGAGCCAGAATTTAGGTCTTAACATTTAACTTCTTATATAATGACAGTCCTTCATTTAGATAAAGTTCAGTCTTATATGTCTTTTTTCATTTCCAGTAGAGTCTGTTGACTAGAAAAACAATCAACTAGGTGTTCTGTCACCAAAACGATTTATTCAGTTAAAAGATTACAATCCAGTGCATGCAGACATGGCAAACTATGTGTGCATACTAAAATGGACAAAGATGGAGGAAGTATTTAATAGAGGGGAAGAGGAAGTTAAGGAGACGCTGTTCGAACCATACAGCTCTGTTGTGAACAGAGTTCTTCTTGTAGGACTGTCATGATGACAATGACTGTGAGAATTCTTCCCATAGACCCTCCAGGTTGAGGTTTTTGTCATAAGTATTATCAAGTTTCTTTTATTTCTGAGCTATTTCTAATTCCTTTAATTATTTCTTCTATGACACTGCAGTTAACATAATTGTACATATTTATTGTTGAAAAAAGATACCGAGTAACTAAGCTTATTTTAATTACAAAAACAACTGAAAAATTCTAACTAAAATGTTATGTATTGATTTAATATTTCAAGTCCACTTGTTTATGACTTAAGTGAAGTTGTTTTAATCCGCTATTTATAACAGAGGAAAAAAGTTGCTTTGATACAAGTATGAAGTAAGTCATGTCAGGATGTCATCGTTCCACATCTGTTGTCCTTGATAAAGTGGTCAGCAGCCCATCTGCTAAAAGGCTCTGCTGGGGGCCTGTAGATAAGAGCATGTGGAAATTAAGTATGGCAATGGGACATTTAGACTATAAATATTGAGAGTTGGTGAGGACTGTTTGAGAGTTTTAATTTGGGTGAGGCATCTCTTTGCCAACCTAAAAACTCTCCAAAGACCTCTGAGGCACTAGCCCCCATCTTGGCCAGGTACTCCTTGTAGACAGTGGTGAGAGACCTCTCAGTGGCCTAATAAAAGAGATCAGCCCACCTACCACCACCAGAGTATTCACTCCTCAGCAGTGTGCTCTAGCAACAGGGGACTTTCACTTTTTCCCTGCCAACTAGACACCACCTCTCTCCTGAGTGCCTGCTCTTATAAAAAGGTACACCTCTGTTAAAATTTGGACTTTATTCCTCTCATCTCCTCTTCCCTGGAACAATAGTATGATTAATCTATCATTTAGACTATATTATTTCTTTATTTGGTTTATTAAGAGATATTATCCTATACTCTATTGGCTTATAAAATTATTATAATTCCCACAGTGAACATGTGCTAAATAAATTGCTGGCAAATTCCAGCTCTTATTAGAAGCATTAAGTCACCTAGATGCCTGTGGGCAGAAAAAGTAATCTCCAGAGTACCCTTTTGCTCCTAAGGGCATTAATCCAAACCCCAAGGATAATGATTACTTTAAACACTTAGAAACTGATAACTTTAATCTACTAGAAGGTAGGCCCATGAGAATAGACAAAACTACAACAAATGCTAATATGGAACCAATCAGAGTTACCGAAGAGAGCTTATACTGGACAAATGATGAAAATTAGAATGGAATCCCAACAAGCTGATTTAGACACAGCAACCCAGTGGCTTTTAGATTTATGATCCAAAGGAGGACACATCTGATCCTCATAGGAGCAGATATCATGCAACTCGGACCCATTACCCAGTTGATAAATTGAATCAAACCTTAGAGCATTTAGAGATCATAATTTTAATTTACAAAGGTCTTTGTTTGGGTAGCAACAGGCTGAAGATTAAGATGGCCTATATCTAATACACTATCCCTTAAAACATCTCCATGAAAACTCTAGGGGAAGCTACTGATGTAATAACAAAATCAAGTAACTATGATTTATGATAGGGACAGACACCTTCACTGCTACATACTGAAGCAACAGAACAAATTTAAAAGGTTATCCTAAAAGCTGCACTCCCACAGGACAGAACAGCATTATTTACAGTCTTTGCAGGTGCCAGAAACATAGAAGTGCTCATTGACTTGATAAAAAGAGCTAAGAAACTAAGTCAAAATCAAAGCTATAGCTTTAACACCAATGTAGATAGCCAGAACAGGGAAACAAAGAATCTGTGAGGGGAAGTACACCTCAGAAAAAAGACTTAAGAACCCATTTAATATAAATAATACCACTTTATTAAACATAATGTCATTAATAGACAAGTCATTGGTAGGCAAAAGAGAGAAAATCCCCTATATAGGGACTGGCAGTCTCCTGGCCCAAGCTGGAGACAAATGCCAGGTCACAGTGGCCATTTCAATAGAAACCCCCTTTGTAAATATAAACACATGTGTACTACTATGTTGTTAGATACAGGGTTCCAAGTAACAATTATACAAGGATATTCTACTAATTTAGAAAACTTTAAAAACAAAACAGGAGTAATCAAAGATTGGGAGGAAAGTTAACTCCAGGGACATGGGTACATAGATTCCTAACAATTGATGATAGACCACCCATTAAGGCTAACTGCCTTACAGGTCCCGATTTAGAAAACATTTTTGGAATGGATGTAATAGGACACCACATAGCAAGGATGTAACAATTCCTAAAACTAAGTTGGCTAAAACTAATTTGGCTATGGCAAAATGGACAACAATTAAATTGCCTGTCCCATTTAAAATAACAAGTAATACAATCTTATAATACAATCTTAAGGAAGAACGTACTCAAATTAAGGAAAAAATTTCAAGAACTCCTGAAAGAACTCCTAGTGTTTCACTATATGATATCTCAATCTGGTTTATTAAAAAAACAAATGGATAATAGATTTACAGTGGATTATAGGAATTTAAACACTCTCCCAAAATTGAAGTCATACTCTCAATTACAGGCACAAACATAACAGTATACCACCACTGGATTTGGAACTTATTATACAGTGATGGACTTCTGACATGTTCTTTGCTATAACAATTGATGAGGAGAGGCAAATCATGACTGCATACACATGGGAAGGTAGACAGTAAGTTGATTAGATTAGTATAACTACCTTAACAGTTCAATGATAATCCATAACCTTCTGACACAAGATATCCAAGCCTTTCAGGAACATACAACACACATGCAAATTATTATGTCCTGTAGTGATGACATCCTTATCTATGGTGATAACTTATAAGATCAGATGAGGGTAAAGATAGACTTAATTAAAGTTCTTACACTCAGAGGATGGATAGTCAATCCAGGTAAAGTTCAAGAACCTCAAATTACAGTAAAATTTCTAGACATAATTTGGCCCTCTGAAGGGAAGAAAATGTGAAACCCAGTCATAAGATAGATTGCATATTAACTCCTCACAAAAGAATTGTTTGGATATTGGAAACAGAATATACCTTATATGAGGATAATATTAAAACCCATCTACGAAACAACTAGGAAGAGTAGAAAACTTAGATGGACGGAGACTCAAGGGGCAGAATTTACTGATTTGAAAAATGCTGCCAGAACTTTTAACGCATTGGAACCGGCTAATGTGGTCTCTCAAATACAAACTAGAGTGCCTATAGTCTGAAGGGTTTGCAACATGGTCACTGTGGACTAAAATACAACAGGATCTCAAATTTTACCCAATTGTGTTTTGGACCAAGAAGTTCCCATGGTCTGAAAATAGACATCAACTAGTTGAAAAGCTCACCAGGGCACTCTTTGAGGCTCTGCAAAACACAGAGCCACTAACAGTAAATAAACTCATAATACTTAAAACTCTAACAGCCTCTTTTGGAGTACGTAAAACAGACTCCTGACAAAGGGATCTGACCCCGAAAATAAGTCCTAATATGGAAATGTTATCTGACATCTAGAGGGTGCAGGTATCACTGTGTGTTTGGCAGCCAACCTAATAGACTGGAGATTCTGGGCAGCTGTACCAAGTAGGACTTGTGCACAGGAATTTAAATTGGGCTTGCAGCTAGGTCAGCAGTCTTCGGTAGATTGAAGCACAGGATTGTACCTGGAGCTTGCAACTGGTATCTCTTTGTCTTTATGTCCCACTGTGCCAGCTCTCAGAAGAATTTGTCATGAGGGGTCGGTCCCAGACCGGAAGGGGCCAATTGTCATCTCATCCTCATTGCTTTACTGCCTGTAGCAACAAAGGGCTTTTACTGTCTGAGACTACTCT